>DVZN01000006.1:0-26204 GCA_018237365.1 Caria ino melicerta
ATCGGAGGGATGCCATCAGGCCCACTCGACTTATTGATGTCCAAGGAAAGAAGAGCTCTACGCACTAAGCTCTGTGGAAACTTAATATCAGGCATAGAGCATTCACAGCAAGGGATGGTTGGCGGTGAGGTTCCTTGGTCATCCAAAGTCGAGTTGGACGCAAAAAGAGAGCCTAACAGATCGGCTTTCTCTTTTGCATTAAGGGCCAATGAGCCGTCACCCCGGTGTAAATATGGTAGAGATTGCGTATAGAAATTCCTTAAAACAGCCTTGGCGAGAGACCAGAACGCCCTAGTTCCAGAGGGCAGACTGACTAATTTCTCGCTAATTCTGGCGATGTGCTCTGACTTAGCCTTAGCAATCACTATTTTGAAAGACGGAGGCAGCGTTATACTCCTTTTTGGGAAGGCTGGTATTTACATCACAAGACCTCGCTGCTTTGACCCAAGCCTGGTAGCCGTCTTACAGGGACGACTAAACCAAGGCTAGGACTTGCCGCCGACAGGCACCGTAGAGACATATTTCGAGACATCTTCAAAATCGAATGATTTCATTAGTATATCTCATAATCGTAATCATCTATTTTATTTTAAATTTTGATATGGCAACATTGCTAAATGCTAATGACAGAAGTGAAAAATCTGACTCTGATCTGAATTCTGAAAAAAATTAAAATTATAATTTTAAAAATGGAAGGTGATGGTAGTCAAAATTCGAAATCGTTTTCAGGAATACCAGAAGCTGTTTTTGTGGTACTTAATTATTAATTGTTATTATTTTCATTCGAAGTTATTTTATGCATATTTTTGTTTTGAAATTAGGTTAGTTTTACACCCGGTATGTAAAAATGCTTTTTATCTATTAAAAAAATGATTTTTTGGCCTGTTATCCATAGATCTCTTCAGGGACTATAAAAAACTCGCAACATGTAGAAGAAATAGTATTAGTAATAGATTATTAGAGCAGTTTGAGTAGGTATGGGTAGTTACTTGATAATCCACAATATTTTAGCCTTTTGTTGCATTCTACCCTGTTGGTATTTTAATGGCCATACTAGCTGATACTGTTGATTCTTACATTAACCTACATTTGTAGGTTTAAAGGAGACATGACAGTTTATATCACTATTAGTTAACTATTGTTAGATTAAAGTTTGCCGAGAGTCACAAAGTATGCCCCTCAGCACTGTTGTCTCTTTGCTTCTGCCTTAATCTACCCATTTAAAATTTATACTATATACTATAATATTTTGAATGTCTTGACTGATTTTGACAGGACTTTCACTGGTAGATAGCTGATGTTATGACGGGTAACTACTTAGGCTATTATTATTTTTTAAGAAAGAATGAAGTAGGCTTCCATATGAAAAAGTAGTCACAAAATATTTTTAAAGGCCTACACGGGCAGTCACGGGGTTCAGCTAGTATTTAATATAATTATTTTACAGTAACCAGCATGTAACGGCACTATATTTTTCACAGTACAGCCTGGTTTAGGAAGAAAAAAAATTACTTCTGTGTAAATACTAACTTCTTAATTTAAGGGATTATTTATTGCTGGTAATTAAGAGGTTTTTATCTAGTGCTAGCTCTCTGTTAAGCTAAATTGTTGAATGCGTCCTGCTGCAACTAACTGCTTCATAGCAGTTAGCAATTAGTTGATAATTGGTTTTCAATAGTAAAACACAATTCTCAAATGTATGTAAATGCATTACAATAGCACAGTTGCAATAGCTCAGAAGCAGACAATTTTTTTTTATTTAACTCATCCTAAAGATAATTTACACATTTCAACAGTTAGAAAGTAATTTACTTATATTTATACAGCTCTATTTCCAAGTCTGATTTGAATAAGAATTCCGAGTAATAGTGCCATGCTATGTACACATTATTGTATATAGCTGTATAGGCAGGCACGCCCGGGGAACATACCACTCTCTCACATGAGACCAGCGTGAAGTAGCAGGTTGCTGCTGCATTATGTGTGGTTTGTGAGAGTCCTGGAGGCTCACTTCTCCTCCTTCCCCATTAGGGGCAAGTTTTTAAAAGGTCGGCAACGCAATAGAGATGCCACTGGTGTTGCAGTTGTTTGTGGGTGGTAGTGATCACTTACCATCAGGTGACCTACTTGCTCCTTCTGCTATAAAAAAAAAGAATTTATATCATGATAATCACTAACTTGAACAAATAATGTTTAATTACTACATAGTATAAAATAAAGTTGCCTGTCCCTATGTATGCTAAATCTTTAAAACTATGCTATGCATTTTGATGCTTTTTTTATAGGTGAAATCTATGCAATACATTCTATAGTATATTTACTATTAGTTTTGCACTCATGTGAAGCCAGGGCAAATCACTAGTATTACATAAGTGTAATAATTACAATAATTACAGTCATGCAGATATTACCATATCATAGTAAATTGCACATAACTAGAATGAATATAGCTGCATTGCATATGTTCAATTTTTATGTAAGTTCACTATCTGTAGGTTCTAGTTTAAATGGTCTAAATTGTAATAAACTTTTAAATTGATATGGCAACAATGAAATACTGGCAATTTAAAATTTTCAAACCTACTCTCACAATTTTTCTGTAACTACTGTAACTACTATGGATAAGTGATAAATAACATTTTTTAACAGGATAATGTGGATGAGTTTATGAGTAAACCAGAAAATTCAGAGGGTGTTGAAAAAGTACTAAGAAGCTTAGATGAACAGCATGGAAAGTATAAATTTATGGAATATACACTTAACACCAAAAGACGACGTTTGCGTCAACAAATTCCAGACCTTGCAAGATCACTGGAGATGATTGAAAAATTAAAGACACAAAATGAAGAATTAGAAACACAATTTCTTCTTAGTGATCAAGTGTTTGTTAAGGTAATGTTTTTTTTCTTGTTGTTATAAAAAAAATATAGTTACGCCCATATCCTCCAATGGGGAGGCAGAAGTACACACTAGTACGCAACCACAATTAGCCAACAATATCTATCTATCTAGGCGGGACTAAGTTACCACACTTAACCTGTGTCTTAGGCCTTTGGCCATTTTATCCAGATGTTTTGGTGTTTAAATCTACCACCCCAGTTCGTTCCAAAAATTTATAAGAGATTTTGGTGTTCCTATTATATTTGGCATTGGCTGTGGGTCGCCCAAGTTTCTCCTGTTCCAGTTCCTCACATTCTATAAGAATATGGCACGGTGTTACGTCCAAAGGCTGTCTGTGACTCCCAGCCTGCTGAGATGCTTGTTCATTGGATAGTATCCAGTTATAAGGCCACATAGTCGTTTTAGATCACTTCTTTTTAACCCTAGCAGCTTTTTGGTTAATTTTGGGTTCAATTGTACAACAATATTGGGTCCCGTGATGTAATGGGTGGCAAATCTGTCGCCAAATCCATTCCCAGGCAACTTTATGTTTTTCAGAAAAACTGAAAAACTCATACTTAAAACAAGTTGGCTGATCCGGAACCTCTCACGTCAAAGTCGGACACCAACACCTTGACCACAATTGGTTTTTTTATGTTAATAACAACTAAAATTTCATAATTAAACATCTGCAAACAATACAAATTGAATATTTGTTACATTGGAATCAGGATTCTCAGTGTGTGACCGTGTTTTCAATCTGGTGGTAGCTTTCAAAAAAAGTTGACACATCATAAGCACCAATTATTTGGTCCATAATAATAAAGATCTTTTTCATTATTATTTTAATGATCAACAATTATATTAACATAAACACAACCATCTCAATCAATCAAAAAGTCGGCAACACAATTGTGAAACCCAACTGACAAAAAGATGACCAACTTGCTTTGCTTTTCAATAACAAAGGAGCAAAGATTAAATACTATGAGCTGCATTTAAACTAATAACCTTTCTTGTAGCTGTTGAGGGTATTAAGCCCTAAACATTATATTATGTTCTAAGTTTAAGGCCTGCTTGAACCACATTACTTAAATACTTTTTAAATGTGTTTAACTACACTAACAGTGATTTAATTAGTATTTAAATAGTGTGGTGCAAGCCAATTTAAGTATGCATACTTTTAAAGACCTTACTTATAATTAATTTTAGGCCAATATTCCACCAACAAAGACAGTATGCCTGTGGCTGGGAGCCAATGTTATGCTTGAGTATTCACTAGAAGATGCTGAGAAATTATTAACTACTAATATGGCAACTGCAAAGAAGAATTTATCTTATGTTGAACATGACCTGGATTTCTTAAGGTAATTTGTAATCTTTTTACCTTTAATATTTTACAAGTTCCTCAATAAAATCATATTTTTTATTAGTCGATTTTGAGTCTGCAAATTTATTTTTGGCTGAACCCAAAGCTAATTATTTTGTTATCATCACTATCTTTGGTGGTCTATTATCAATAATTCTAAAAAAATTATAATACAAGGCTGGCTACATAAACCTATATTTACATCAAATATTATATAAACTGGATATAAACAACTTGTAAAAATTGGAAACTCTTCCAAATAAAAATAACAAAGAAGTGGTGAAATGTGTATATGAAAAAATGGGTTTTTAATTATTTATTTATTTATTTAAATCCAATATATCTATTTTTACAAGCACAGCCTAATACAATAGAGTAGTACTTAAAATTTGCACAGATTAAAAATAATACAAGACGACAAAAAAACCTTTATAGTCACATGTATAAAGAACAATCGAAAAAGTCAATAAATTAATAAAAACATAATTATTATGGGCTATATCAGCCTGGCCGGCTAGCATAAGTGTATGTATCAGTGTGTCTACCATGAGTTTAAAATCAAGAAACTTGCTAGCGTCTAGCGTAAATTACTGTACCATATTTGAGAAATTTAGTTCTTTTCGTAACCGATAGGAGTGCTGTACATATTCTCATACTAATAATTTACGGAGACGCCAGCAAGTTTCTCGATTGTAAACTCATGGGAGATACACAGGGAGTGCCGCGGTATAGTGACGTCGCTTTCGTCATCCTCTTGCACATATGTTACAATTATTTTGTTAAGTTTGTTTACTTGCTCCAAATCTTGGCAAAAATGACACCCTATCTTGTCTAATACTTCAGTCAGAAACAAATTAAATTGCAATCCTAAGCACTCCATTAAATGTAATGAAACATTTTAATTACCTCGGTGGTCTAGTGGTTAGAGCTTCGGAATTTCATTCGAGTAGTCCAAATTCGCACCCCGACATGGAGCAGACAGCAATGAGTTTATCTAAGGACATTTTCTGAGTGCTCTTACTGTGAAGATAAACGTCAGAAGCAAACCCAGATTTGTATATTCAAATATGACAAATAGGATTGAGCTTAGTTTCCCTTCTAGGTTGCAGAGGTCAGATGGCAGCCACTGTTTAAAAACTAGTGCTCTAGTCAAATACATTAGATTAGATAGCAGACCCTGATCATCTAGTATAGAAACGCGATAAGGCTAGGTCAGAGAAGAAGAAACATTTTAATTACGATTTTTAACCTATGCAGTGTATTCGTACAGCTGTTGCCTGATAACACAGCTAACGGCTTAGGTCCCAGGTTCGATTCCCAGGTCGGGTAACTTTTCTTAGAATATTTTTCAGATTATTCTGAGTAAGCATGATATTGTCCGGGATTGGAATGTGCCCGAAGTGGCGACAGGCTTGCCACCTATCACATCATGGGCCCTAGTACCTTGGCTAATCGTGGGTGTTCTAGTATATCCACTAGACTTATGAGTCATGGAGATACTAGCAGACCTCTGCCTTCCTCTTCTGGGATAATAGGCGTGAAGGTACTTTTTTTTAAATAATATTTTTATACTTCAGGGACCAGTGGACAACTACTGAAGTAAATATGGCTCGGGTATACAACTGGGATGTTAAAAGGCGCCAAGCAGCTAAAGCGGCTAGTTCATAACAAATGCTAAAATAAACTAATTTATGTTACATTTAACAATAATTAATATCTTGTGTTATGGAAAGGATGATTAAAATTATATTTATTGCTTTCATTATTATATCAGTAATTTCCTGTTTGTTGCTGGAATTGGATCACATATATATCACTATGACTCGCATGGACTGTTAGAATTTTAGTCTATCTAGTGAGTTAACAGAGTCGTTCAATTCATGGTCACCATTCAACAAGCTGTTGAAGTCACTGGCTGTCAATTCTTAGCGATATTACCTTAGTAACAAACTTTTAATGCCAGTTATATTATAGAATTTGCTCGGCAGAAATGAATTTGTTGATTCACCTCTAAAAGTTGGACCTGTTCAATAAGATGGTTTTTCTGAACCTAAGTGGAAACTCCCAACCATTGACATAATCACAAATGAAGAAATAGTGTTTGCCTTATTCATGTTTTTCCTTTGACCAACCATGTCAGCAGCGAAGTGGAAGTATCTGATGTCATTTATGTTATTGACATGTATTCCTGTTTTGGATAGGCTCAATGGTTTGACATTTCCAGCCTAATACTTTATTTATATAGTTCTTATTAACAATTTAAAGTTTTTTTGAAAAATCTTGAAGTGCATTTTATAATAAGCTATATGCTGCTGATGGATTCCTCCACATTGGCAGGATAGGAATCATATTTACTAGGATCGATTTTGATGTTTTTTGATTTATATATTTAGATACCTATTATATCATTAGCAACAGGATGTCATTGCTACTAAAGCAAAAGGAAAAAAGATACAGTTTGTGAGGAAGAAAAGAAAATAGTTTTGTTTTCTCTGATAATTTATCAGATTTTTATATTCATAAGTACCTTCATTTAACAAATGTTTAAAAGAAATTAGGCAAAGAGTCGTCCAGCCGACTTAAGTTTTGAGCTTAGTGAGACATTTGGAGATTAAACTTTATTTTTTTAAGACATCTACATTTGTATCTTGATATTGTTTGATGGCATTAATAAAGATTGCTTAAAATTATAACATTCAGTGGTGTACTCAAACTTCTACTAATATTCCTAAAACATTACTTATCGTTGAAATAGTAGTTACATAAAGTTGAAATAGTTTTGATTATTCAATTCAACTCGACATTTTAATAATTTTCACTTGCATTAAATCATAACAAGATGGTAAATAGATAAGATATTTAGTTACAATGTAACTGCTAAATACTCAACTGATCACTTTAAAAATTTAAATTAATGATTTTCATAGCTATTCTATATTATTAGGGATTTCTAATTTGACTAGCCAGTAAATATGATGAAATTACTAATGTTGTTTGATATTTTATTTTGTCAACTAGATCTGTCGCAGACCGCAGCTCATTGGCTGTATAACGAAATATTTATATTTCGTTATACTATTATAAATATTTATATTATTAAAGTTTTTGCAAATAAATAAAAAATATCCCTGGACAAATCACACATATTGATCTAACCCCAAAGTAAGCAAATTATTTACTTGTGATATGGATGTTAGTCAACGATATTATACATAGAAATACAGATATAAATACCAGAATAAATTTAATAAACACCCAAACCCAGAAATGTGTATTATGTTCATCACACAAACGCCCACCCCAGTCGGGAATCGATCCCGAGCCCCGCTTTTCGACGTGTTAAAGCAACTACGCTCACTACTCGGCTAGCGAGACGGTCATGGCGGTATTAATTATACTTTGATAACGTTTAAAATAAATTTTAATATATTATTTTTATTAAAAGGCATTTGATACCTTACATCCGCCATCTTACCTTACGTGTTAGTCAAATATAAATACCTGAATAAATTTAATAAACACCCAGATCCAAAAATGCGAAATATGTTCATGACACAAATGCCAGCCCCCGTCGGGAATCGAACCCGAGTCTCGCTATTTTGATTTCAGTTAACATCTAGGAACTTCTGCTATGAAGGGTTTTAAACACCTTAACTACCTACCCTTCTCCTTTTTCGATATTGATCAATATTTAAAAACGTTGACAATTAAAAAAAAACAAAAGAATTAACCGATTTGTTCCCTTCATTGTAAGGTTCAGCGTGAACAAGGGAAAGAGGAACTTTTATTTATAAGCTAGCCTTGGCTTCGCATGAGTGCAAAAATAATACTAAATATACTACAGAATGCCTCCCACAGACATCACATTAGAATTATACCTAAAATTATGAGTGTTTCTCTATTATATTATGCATGTCTTACACATACAAATCTTTGCCTTGAATCACTATCTATTAAAAAACCGCATCAAAATTCATTGCGTAGTTTTAATAATCTAAGCATACTCAGGGACAGACGTCTGTGACAGAGGGACAGAAGCGACTTTATTGTAGAGATATTACAGTAGCAATATTTGAATGTATTACTTTCCCGAAAGGTGAACCCTTTTATATTTTTATTTATGCAGTAAATATTTTGCTTTTGTCTTAATAATGTAAATCTTAAGCACTATTCTTGTAATTTAGTGTGATATATCTCAGCAATACAGAAAGACAAGTGAGAAAAGAAACATTTAATAAACGAACAAAGCTTACAACTTGTTTTTTTTACCAATTAAGTATGTATAATATATATTTTAAATACACTTTGTAAAGTCAAAAAATATATAGATTTGTAACAGTTTGTTCAACTTAAAACTATAATTACAGAAGCGGAAGTAGATTTTAACTGAAGAATATTTGTCATAATACTTACTTAATATTATAAACGTGAATGTACGCTTTCACGCTTAAAATAACGAACCCATTTTAATGAAATTTGGTATACAGATAGAATTGACGTTTAGAAAAGACATAGGCTACTTTTTATCCAGATATTAGGTTCCTGTTGGATATTATCAAGTGGCGCGGGCGAAGACGCGGGCCACAGTTAGTTTACTTATATTTCTTTACTTCAGTAACTAGATTTTTAATGACAGATATATCGTCTTTAAGTTTTTCTTCTAAAATACTTTTGTCCTCTTCTGATGCTGTTAGGTATTTAGTTACATTTTCTGTAACAAAAAAATATTTGTAGAGTAAAAACTATGTTATCAACTAAACTGTACACTAACGATTGTGATTGTGGCACTGTTGCATACAGGGATTTGTTTATATACTTGCGGGATCCCATTCCTGCCGCCATAACGTTAGTACTTGCCGTTGACGTGTCCGGTTTGGAGGGTAAGGCAGCCTGTAAACTTTTACACGACATTTAACATCTGGTCTCAGGTTGGCAACGCACCATCACCACCTTTGGTACCTGCGGCGATGTTATCATTTCTTATCATCAGGGAATCCGTCGCTTGTTTCGTTTCCAATATTTAAAAAAAACGATATACTTAAAATGAAAGATATTCAGGAAAATATAAAGATGTAGGAGGGGAAAAATTGGGACCGGTTCGTCTTTTGAAAAAGTTTCCTTAAAAATTGAAATATTTCTAAAATATACATAAAATACTAGTATCTACCTTCGCTTACCGTTTCCAGGATATATGGGCGTAAAGATTTTTATTTTTTACATACTATAATAGATGTCAAGACCAAGAACTTTTTGGAAGACCAAGAAAAGACCAATGTTTATTCGATATAATATTCTAATCGCCTTTTACGATACCCACAGGCTAAGTGTGATCTAGTAGTCCCATGACTAAATAGAGATACCCACGGGCAAACTTGGGTGGTGGTAATATTCCACTCTGTATATACATATACATATCTTTACGACAAGCTCCTTACGGGGACCATCGAAATCTTGCCACCTGTATATAATTAAATATATAATAAATAAAATCATGGGACCTAATATCGTCGGCTTATTGTCGGTTTATACTAGTATGTAGTATATACCTCTGCCTACCCTTTCGAGGACATATGGGCGTGACGATATTTATATTTATTTTAATAAAATTGGTTTAATTTCCAATAATTGGTATTGCAATTCGTTCGTGGTCGGCACTTGCCATTAGGTGATCTACTTGCTTGTTTTCCTCCTACTATACAAAAAATAATTTCTAGTATACACACATAAACAAATCTTCACGCCAAGACCCTTGCGGACTAGGCAGAGAGTATCGAGTGCCAAGTGTCACGATTCTACATACTTGCCTAGCCACCTCCACATTGATTACTATCCTCATAAAAACATGCCGGTTTCTTGTTTGGATAATACACAAGCGATTGGATCATGAAATGTCAACCTAGGTCACACCGGGTACCTGAAGTCACCCATATTTTATTACATTTGCATTGTATATATGTGTTCCCAATCTTTCATATTCCATTATTTCCACGTGATCGAACCATAGGAACCCGTTCACATTTTTACACTGATATATTCTTTCAATACTACATTTTCTGCAATTACATTAGGAATTACATAGAAAAGACATTACCATGATACTTCTGTAGTTTGTCGAAATCTTCCTCTTTTAACTGTGATTTTAAAAAAGTGATAATATTGGGAACTTGTCTCCCGGAAGCGTGAAGCATGTTTTGATTTAGAATGGTGAATATTGCTAACACCGCTAAATGCAATACCAAAGCTGGCTCATCACAGGCTTCTAGTTCTCCGATCAATTTCTCTCTATGGTTTTGAACAAGGAGTCTGTAAACAGAAAAATAAATAAATTTCGTCGCGCCCATATATCCTCGAAGGGGTAGGCAGAGGTACATACCGACTAGTATTCCCCACGATTAGCCGATGATTTTTGCTCCCACGATGTGACGGGTGGCAAGTCCGTCGCTATTGAGGCACAATCCAATCCCAGGCAATGTTATACTTTTCAGAAAAACTGAAATAACTCATGAATAAAACAAGTTACCCGACCCGGAAATCGAACCCGAGACCTCTCGCGTCAAAGTCGGACACCGACACCACTCGAGCAGCGAAAACGAAAATAATTTACCATTACATACATATATATCTTCACGTCAAGTCGCTTGCAAGATAGGCAGGGAGTATAGAGTGCCATCTGTCAAGATTCTTGCTTGCTTAGTATCTGTCCTACTATTACTCTGTCCATACAAAGTTTTGAAAAATCTTGACACCACCCTTGGATAATACAGGAGTGATTTGCTCATGGAATGTCAACCTAGGTTTCCCAGGGTAGCTCCAGTCATCCACATTTACTGATTTACCCTTATTTCTAACTACCTTTAGCAGTAAAAATGTTAAAATTTTAATGTGTCAATTGTCAAAAAATAAAAGAAATGAATATCGTAATGCCCATAATATAGGCAGATATATAATTTTAATAAGTACTGCCTAGATTCTGTAATAAGTGAAGTGGTAGGCAGAAACTTCCCCGTGTTAGTCTGAGTACTCTATGTAGAATAGACTGTGCAACAATTTGCCTAGGTGAGGAATTAGGATGTACCGCGTTACTTATTCCTGCCACCATAATAGTGTTTGATACTGTCGTGTCCAGATCCGGTTAGGGTAGCTGGTACATGTTCACATACTTGTTCATGAGGCCTAATTTTCCAGCCACAAGAAGGTGCCCTTGTTACATCTAGGGTATTTATAAGCAGTGGTTATCTTAAGCCATTAGAAAAAGCCATTCTGCAAATAAGTTTGAAATTTAAATTTAGTCTGATCCAGGCTCGTTTGTAGTTTAGACCATTTGCCTTC
The DNA here is from genome assembly GCA_018237365.1 of Caria ino melicerta. Lineage (NCBI taxonomy): Eukaryota > Metazoa > Arthropoda > Insecta > Lepidoptera > Riodinidae > Caria > Caria ino. The sequence continues at coordinate 11,579 of DVZN01000006.1, forward strand.
CAGCCAGGTAACTTGTTAAAAAACGAGTCTAGGCTTACAGTCTAAAACCAAGTGACCTCTGACTAGATGGTAGAGTTTCACAGCAACTTGTCCAGATTGGTACCACAGTTTTACCTATCCCTTCCACCGTAATGTCAATGCTTGCAGTTCACATATTCCAATTTGGAGGGTAAGACAAGTTTTGCACAAGGCTTAACATTCTGGCCTCAGGTTGGAAATACCATCCATACAATGGCAGTGTGGCTTTTTTTTCAATTTTTAAAGTTAGATATCTCTTAAACGGATTGATAGATTTTGATGGATAGTTAACTCAGTTTTTAAATTTCTGGAAAAAGCTCGATTTTCGAAAATTGGTGTTAAAACAATACCTTCCTTGTGAAAATTATTTGTTGTAGTGGGAAGTTAACTTTTTTTTCAAAAACCGTAAGGGAATGTTTTCAAATTAATTTTACTTACTTATCCTTCTTTTTATCAACCTTTTTTAAGATCATCCCACATTCAGTCAAACAAGTGTCAATAGTTTGATAAAATTGTTCCATATTTTGCTCAGAAAGTGCTGCATTCAATGCCCGAAGTGGTTTTGTATATTCCTCAGGTAAATCATTCAGTATTTTATTTCTTTGCTCCGAAGATATAACATCAACTTGAACTGAGAGATTACATTGGTTTGCTGCATATTTACAAAATTCAGAAAGGAGGTCTCCACCTAATGATTTTAAGAGATACTTTATAAAGTTAGCCTGTTGATCTGCTGGGAATAATTTTAGACCTTTCTCGTATAACTTTATGTCATTTACAATCACATTTATATGGTCCTGAGTTGAAGAGTGTGTTTGCTTTCTATTCTGGTTGGCATCTTGAAGTAATTTTTCTGCTTTTTCTTTAGCAATACTCAAAGCTTCTTGGTTCAGGTGTCTAAAAATATACAATTTTAGCAAGTGCATAAATTTGTTTGTTAACTTATGACATAATTTGCGTAAAGAATAAATATATATCCCTGGACAATTACACATGATATGGATGTTACTCAAGCATAATATACATAGAAATACATAAATAAATACCATAATAATTTTAATAAACACACTATATCTATTGGCCGAGTTAAATTTCACTGACTTGCAACTGTACTTGGTATCTGCAATCAAGATATTTGGGCAACATATAATATCAAAGATCAACGATAAATCTTACCCTTGAAGATATTCAGCTATTTGAGGTATAAGTTCATCAAGACCTTCATTTTCCAAATCCGTCTTTATAACATTTTCTACATCTCCTATACTAACAATTTCCAAATGTGTTTGACTTTTCTTTGTTGCATTTGATGCATCATCTGAATCCGAGTCATATGTCACCTGCTTTGACCTCTGATGTTTCTTTACAGCTTTTGTCTTTGTTTCACGACCTTGTGTACCTCCTCCACCTTTTCCAGAACTTGCTTTTCTCCTGCGTTCCTCTCGTCTCTCTGCTTTATGATCCACATGAGTAGGTTGTACTTCTGATTTAGCTAATTGTTTCTCAAGATAAAATTGTTGATATTTCCCAGATTTGACAACTGATTCAGCATTTTTAATGGTTGTAGGCAAACATGCTTGTTTTAGATTTTCAATGTAGTGATTGCTGAACACTAAATAACAAAAAATCACATTTAAGAACATGGAAATGCAGTAAAACCACAAAAACTAACGCAAGATGGATAACGTAAGCAGATGGATTTCCTATAGGCACAAAAGGTGGTAATGTTTCATTGCAACTTGTAGCGGGGATGTTAGACCTCATGTAAAGATAAATTTACCAGAAACCTTACCCCTCAAACCGGCACAACAGAGTGCTAACAATATGGTGACAGAAATAAGTGGTACCACTCCAGTACACAACTCTACCATCTAGGGGTAAAACTACCGAAGCAATAAAACTAATGTAATAGTGAGCTACAGAAGTGTTAATGTTTGTAAATTTTAGTGAAATATGTGACACATGATCACATGAAATAGTAGCCCTGAAGATGCTTTAGTTCACCAGTAGGTCAATATAATAAAAATACCGTGAAAGTGTACAAGTGACTTTGTTATTCATGATCTACCAGTACTTATTACCCAGTATTTATTTCTTGGAAAAAATTACTTTTGTACCAGTAAAAGGTACCAGTAATGTTATTGGTGTTCATTGACATTACTGGTACATCAGTGGCATTTACTGGCACATGTTTTCAAATGATTCTTATTTTATACCACCAGTAAATCCTTTTCAGTCACCCAGGTACTATTATCTAACACACATAAACATATTTAAATTTAAAAGCTCACTTTCATAGTAGATTAAAAAATAACCAAATTAAAATTTTAAAACTCAACACACTTTACCTGTTTTCTCAAATAATATTGTGGATTTAGAATTGTTCTTCAGCAAAGATTCAATCACATTTTCAATATCTTCATCAGATAAAACCGAAGGTAACAAAGATACTACATCCAAATAACTTTTAGAACTTATACATTCCTCTAAAGCAGTTTCTAATTGCTGTTTTATTTGTGCGCCAATAATGCAGCTACTTAACAATGTTATGTCTTCATTGGGCAAAATTCTTTTAATATATCCTTTAGGATCAGATAATCCTAAACGGGTTAGTGCATCATATTCAAGGTAATTATTTTGCTTGAAGAAGTTTATTACCCATTCATTTTGAGATTTAGTATAACAAGATGGCACATACAGAGATCCTGACTGTCGTCCTGTGAGTACTCCAGGGGCATTGATCTGGTCAAATAAAAACATAAAAAGGCGCTCTGACAAATTACAATGACTGATAATAAGATTCACAGGTGTAGGTTTTAAAAGACCCATTAGAGCTCCTCGAATCTTTGCTTTAGTTCTTAAAATGAATTCCTCTGTATAAAAAATTCTAGCATCAGATGGATCCTGTTTTCCATTGATAATTTTTCCGAGATATCTTTCCAGAACACTATGCTGCAATAAATCTGCTGGTAAATCATACTGCAATGTCAAATCTCCTACTGTGATCTGACCTTGCAATTGTAGTTTTTCATTTATTTCTCTTGCAATTTTCTCTAAGTAATAATGTGTGATTAGATACCCAGCAACAAGAATTACTTCTTTTCCTTTTATTATTTCTGTAACATTAATATTTATTTGGTTTAAATCCACATTTAGTTCTTTTGCCAAATCCACTGTGTTTACTCTTCCTCCACGAATGTAAAGCTCATCTTTAATTTCTCTTATGAGTTGTTGAGATGTTAAGTATTCTTTGCCATCATTTGTGAAAATAACTTCAATCAATTTGAGTTCTATCAACTTTGATACTATTTCAACACAGTTTCGTTCTGAGAGCCTGTAATCATTTTAAAGTAAATAATTTAATATATAATCACATACAATAATAGCTTAATATTATAAATACATAAACATCCCTGGATGAAGGACACAAATTGTTCTAACCTCAATGTAAGCAAGTTATGTGCTTATGGTATGGATGGTAGTCAATAATATTATATATATACCTAAATAAATTTAATAAACACCCAGACCCAGAAAAATGAATGTCAATGTTATTCACTTAAACATCAGAAATCGAACCCAAATGTGTCTATCCTAGGAGTCTTTACTTTATATCTATCTCACGCTTCTAGCCTATTGCTTTCAGGATCCTGTAATTTTGACCAGAAATCATACACTGACTCCCAGACTAACAAGTTTTGTGGGTACTTAAAGATTTCTAATAACTTTTTAACACATTCTAGAACTGAATATCATCAATGACCAGTGAAAACCTGGGAAGCAAATTTTTTTCCAGATGAGCTTTTTAATTATTTTTGGAAATAATACCTCATAATACATCATTTAAAGTTGCTCTTGTTGGAAAGCACTTGCACTATTGCTATTTGTGAAAACTATGTGAGTTGTTGTTACCTATTTTGTAAAGATAACCTCTGAATTATAGCTTTTATTTTTATATAATGTAAAAAGAAATTATATTCATCAATAAAGAATAATTTACCTGTACATCTATCAAGATAACTAAAATGGACTCCATTCAAAAATTATCAGGAGTCTTTAATCTCCTGTAGAATTTAGATTTCAAAACTTACAAGTCTTTCACTGGTAAACGAAAATATATAATATGATTACAATGGGTCAAAACAGATCAATCTTAATCGTATCACAATTAATTCACATGAAGATCAGAATAAGGGTAATAAACAATTTAAAAGGGACTAAAATGTCACAATGTGCATTGACACTTGATCAAAAAATATACATTCCAGTCGTTAGAAAGTGATTTTAAAAGTATATGCCAAACATTATTATTAGTAATGTTGAATTGAATGAGTTGTTAACGCATCAATTATTTACAATTTTTATATACATCCTCATTAAGTAACACATAAACTTAAATCTATTTTGCATTTCTTTAGCATTATGTTTGCGTGTTACAAAAACATGTAATTTTTGTTTAGTGTGTGATAAAATTAAATAAAACTACTAATACTTTTGAATATCTACAGATAGCAAGAATTATCATACATATTGTTACTTAATTTTTTAGTAATTTCAGCAAAAATAAGGCGATGAAAATGATAAAGTATCCTAAAATACCTTTGTGCTGTAGAACTTAATTGCGCTTTCTGGAAATCAGCTGCTAATCGCTTTATTTCATCCCAATCCGCAGACGGTGCCATTACTATTCATTAAAAGTTCGAAATTAATAATAGAAAGTAAACTTTTATCTCAATGTTAAAACATGAAGCAATGTGTAAAAAAGCCTTATTACCTGTGTTAGTTCTGGAGTAGTATAGCTTTACTTTAAAAAGCTTTAAAATGTGTTTTCAATGTAAACATCCGAATTTTATAGCAAGGTTACAATTATAAATTTTATTTTATTCATAAATTATGATACCAAAATAAATTCACGTCATATTTACGTGTCCATTCTACTGTCATTGTCACAGACCACATCTTGGTCATTGTCACAGACTAGTAAGAGATACTACGTCATTGTATTGATGTCAACAGTCCTACCTATGTCAAGCACAGTACTACAGAGTACGTAAATTATCACAGAACAATATTACCTACCATTCTTATATTATGGCTTCTGAGTTCTGACCACTGCCTGGGACAACGAGATTTCGTCGCGTCATCGCGAGTCGCGATCCCGCCAAAAGTCTTCTCAATGTATTAAGCCCAAGAGAATTAATAAGAAGAATTAAATGTATTAATGTTTTATTAATACAATACAAAAAATTGTTGTAATGTATTAAACCCAACATGTGCGCGGGTTTATTTATAAATTCTATATTTCGTGTAAATGCAGAGTAAAGTGGCCAAAATTTGTGATATTTTGTTCAGTGAACGTACAGAAATGAAGAATTCGTGAAAAAATCAGTGTATCGTGTATTTTCTCGTTGCCACCAAAACTCCCTCAAAAAGCTTAGTCAAGCTTGCCACCTCCTTGCCTAGCACCAAGACAGACTGACTGTGGCGACTTAAAATGACATGACGATACAACGAATGTTAACGACGAACGTATTCTTCAAATCTGCATAAGATTTGAAAAATACGAATGAATAAGACTATGAAGAAAATAATGACACAGCAGACTAGGCTGTATGGATTGAAATCTTTTGTCTATCCCTGAAAGTGATAATTTAAGAAACAGACTACTATAGATTCTAAAATGAGGCTGAGATTGCTCTCCTATCATGGATTGATAATTAATATGATCGGCATGCCAGCTTTCTTAACATTACTCTAAAGTGAGCGCATAGAGTGTATTAAGGTGAGCGGTCACCGGTTGCTGCTGTCGCCTGTCATTTTACACTTGTCAGTTGTCAGCTGTGGAAATTGTACAATCCACAATCCGCATTGGCCATTGAGCATTCCGCAATATTAAGCTAGAATTGCATTCGGTAACACGATCGTTTGATTTAATAATTTTGATTTTCTAACAGTAACTAGTAAATCGTAAACCACTTTTCGTACAGTGTAAAAGTGAAGAAATCGACGAATCAAGACTTTATAAGCATTTAAACAAATGTTCAAAAACTGTACTCCTGTGATCAAGTTTCATTTGAACTTAAACATTTTCTTAAAATTAAACTTATTGAATGTAATAAGTCCATGTGCTCGTTGTAATATACTAAATATGATTCCTAGTATTTGACTAATGTCTTTACAGTCTGGAAGCTAGGATTTAAATTATTGGCGTTGCTTTTGAAGATATTGAAAAAGAAGATAAAAATGGTCTTAGAAGCAGATGAAATTCCTATGGAAAACAAAGATTTGTTGTTATCAGACAAACCTTATTACATTTCAAAATCTGAATCGAATGGTAGACTGCCTAATAACAGGATCGCAAATGAACCACCTGATGGTGGTCTTAGAGCCTACCTAGTCATAGTTGGAGCTTTTTTGACCAATGGACTATTATTTGGAGTTATAAATTCCTGCAGTGTAATTTACGACGACCTTTTAGGCCGCCTTAAAGATCAAAATGTGCCAAATCCAGAAACCAGAGCAGGTATTTCTTTTTTCATTTATTACAATTTATAAGTTGATAATAATTATTATATATGTATATAAAATCTTTAAAGTATATATTATAAAGATATTATCATTTTGATGGCTATTACCATTTGATTTTCATGATTTTTTGGACTTCTCTCTAACCAGATAATGCAGAATATGCCTGACTATAGTGACGTGCATAGATTCTTCTATATACTTAATTCTAGTCATCTCTGTCTAGACACTATAAAATTACTCATCCTATATTGTAATTCAATCTTTTCAATGCAAACCTCATTATTTGTGTCATGTGTAAGTGGGGATTTTTAAAACATATTACTTTCTATTACAAATACACTCTGGGTTTTTATGGATTTAATAAGTGCTATTTGATGGAGTTTTTTCTGGCAAAGTGCATACAAAAAAAATATAGGTTATATGCCCTTACTATTTGTATGCCTTTTCCAAATAACACATGCATATGTTCACATGTCTGTTTTAAACCACCTTAACGTAATGAAGAGGCATGTTACAGTAGTAATATTTTTACACAAGTCATAAATAATACTTACTATACTAGTAAAATCGGTTTATAGACATTTTAAGTTTTCTTATATTTTGTAAATATATATTTTTTAATTGAACTAAGTTTTTCTATTTGATATTTGAAATCACACATAAGCTCTCGACTCAATATTGATAGTACAAAGTGATGGTTTCAGTCACTGGTGTTGCTTAAAGGCCAAGGGCCATAGAGAAAGAATCGAGCACTCCTCTTGTTTCAAAGCTTAGCAGCTTTAGCTTAGGGGGCCCTAAGGTCCGGGGCCCTGGTGCACTGTACCAACCAGCGCTACAATAGCTACGCCACTGTTTGTCTGCTACGTTTTAATTTGTCATTTCTGTAAAGATAAATCCGATCATTCACTACATTATAATATTACTTTGATAAAGAAGCCAATTTTTATGTGTCTTTTCCTTTTAAACAGGAACAGGGAATTTGATCTATGAATTAATTATTTATCCTAAAGTTCAACTAAAATCATCGTATATTATTAACATTTTTAATTATATATATGGGATATTCACAATTTCATTTTATTTGTTGATATTTCAGTCAGTTGCAAAGACTGAAATATCGACAAATAAATAAAATAGTAAGTATGCCATATAAATAATTAAAAATATGCTAAAGTTATGATATAGTACTGAAAAATTCATACTATGTTAGGATGAGTTGGTAGTGATAATATAAATTTAAGCAACTATGCATGGTTGAGTGCATCATATAAATGATAAATTTGTTAGGTACCTAATATCTAGCAAATAGTGATAATTGAATATTGTAAAGCTAAGTATATAAAATATCAACCTTTGATCATGAATAGGGCAAAGAAGTTATCTTTTAGCATAATATTAGAAGTACTTAATATCAATGATGTCAAACATGATTCATATTCATGAAGTAACTGTTGTTACATTGGTTATGGTTATCAACATTTAGCTGTAGGAGATGGAAAATGTTTATGAATATTCTCAGGGACAAAATAATAATAAAATGTGTGGAAAAAATATTGACATACATTAATTAGTTACCCAGTGGTGGTCTAGGCTCCTTTGCAGAATAGACCATCTGCTTTCCTGCCAGGCAACTTGTAAAAGGTGAGCATAGGCTTACTTTCTTTAACACCGTGACGTCTGACTAGGTGGTAAAGTTTCACAGCGGTTAGGTCGGTTGAAATGGTACCACTGCCTTACCTAATCCTGACACCATAACGTCAGTGCTTGCCATTGTCGTTTTCCGGTTTGGAGGGTAAGGTAGCCGGTAAACTTGCTTTTGCACGACGCTTAACATCCCGGCCTATGGTTGCACCATACCACCTTTGGTGTCTATAGGCAGCGGGAATTTCTTACCATCAGGAAATCAGTCTGCTTGTTATCCTTCACATATTTTATATACCAAAAAAAGTGATATATTAAATTTTGACTACTATACATGCTCCTGTGTCACAGTAACCTGTGATGAGAGTAAAAGTATGACGTTATGTGGATTTTAGAAAATATCCAACGTCTGTAATATATTTTGGAATGAAACAAAACTAGTTTAAGTAGTTATAATAAAAGTATTTGTATACACATAGGCATTACCTTGAGTAGGCCTTTTGCATATCTTGTAATATTTTCCATTGCTAGTTAGACAAAATATAAAGTCAATACCTTCTGCCTACAGCTTTGTTCACATTGATTTTATTTTTCATGATTTTTCGAAATTTTAAAAATATTTACTCTACATCCTTACTACTTCTGTGTGGGGCTCATAACCTTGGCTTGATTAACAATTGATCTCTCATATACCCTATCACTGAACGAAACCGGGTTCTATTACCGGGTTAGGAATTTCATGAGTTTTTATACTTCTGAGAAAACATTACATTGTCTCAGATTGTCACATCATAGGACATAATATTGTCGGATATTCATGGGCTCATAAGTATGTACTTCTGCCTACCTTTTCGGAGATTAGGGAGTGAAGATATTTTTTTTTCTAATATCAATATAATAAATGGAGGAATCCCTTGACCCGAGGAGAGAAACTGTTGCCTGTGGACAATGACGATACTATGCCAATGATATGCCGACATAAAATGGTTCGGTAATAATAATAATAAGATGATTTTGATCTTGTCGAATTTCATCCAGACCTCGACAAGTCTCGAGACTGTATTAAGACTAGTAGGTAAGCATTTTCTGCAGCTCTGGCATCTTGCAGATATTCGGCTAATGTCACTGATTGTTAATGCCCAGTGACTGATGATTAATGCCCAGTCCATTCCAAGACACACTCCAGCGCATTTCGGGGTTACAATGATTAATGTCCCCCTGTCCTTACACCTCTAAGCTTGTTGGGGTTATTTCTAGTGCATCTTTTTCAGTTTGCCATAAAAATGGTTTTTAGATATCTCTTATTTACCGAAACTAGTTTTGCCAGATTTTAGGTAGGTCAGTATCAATTTCAATTATAAACTTCTTCATGAAATAGTTCCTAAAGTTAAACTAAAAACAACATGGTGGATACGTAATAATATTTAACAAAAATTTACCACCATTGCCGGATTAGGGCAGCGCGGGGCCTGTATCGACTTCTATAGAGTATGAGGTGTATTTTAATCAATATTTGTGAGAAATCTTTGGTGTGTATCCTTAAATTCGCATGGCGATTTGCTACTATTGCTTCGTGGCTAATCCGCCACTAATTACCTCACGTCTCCGGAATGTTTAGATACATTTTTATCAAATATTTACTGCTTCAATTCTAAAATGCTATTCGCATATAACGATATCAAACATAACATATTTAAGATAAATGTAGAATGAATAATGCATGAGACCTAACATCAAAGTTTCAGTTTGGTATACTCAGACTTAGAAAAGTCCCAAAAATATTTGGATATGGTAAGAAAATAATCAAATAGTTTATTGCGCAACATTTAAAATTTAATCGCGATGGAAAATTAAATAAGTGCTAATAATGTCACTTGATTAACCGGCGCCAGTGTAGCTAGATTGGAGGCGCACGTGCTTACAATTTTTATAATGAAATGCGTAATAGCCACCGCTAACAACCTGTCTGATTGAATCACGCTCATTTTAAACTCAGACGCAAACTCATTGCAAATTATATTGACCCTCGTGTCTGAACCGTCCTAGAATGATCTATGATTACTGTTTCTCTATATCTCCATCTGTTTATACTTTACTGTATTATTTTGTCCCGTCTGTCTGTGTCTCTGTTTGCGATTGGTATAATTTTCACCAATAGTGTAATTTTCGTCTCTGTGGTCGATTGATTGGTTTCGGTGTCAGATTTTCACGTGAGAGGTCTCGGATAGGGCAACTTAGTCTTTATTCTGTGAGCTTCTTTAGTTTTTCTGAAAAATAAGACGTTGCCTTGACGATTTGTGGCAACCTAGCAACGGACTTGCCGCACGTCACATCATGGAATCTAATACATCGGCGAATCGTGGGTGCATACTAGTATAACTCTGCCTGCGCTTTCCACAATATTTTTTTAGTCAGAGTGTTTACTAGCGGTGTTTAACGGTGTCTCCAGAGTAGAATATTACACCCCATGTCTGTCTGTGGTGAGAATCGTAAAAAGGGATAATGGGCCCTTCCGGGAGGTAACCAGTAGCACCTTTCGGAGATAACACAGTCCGTAACAAACATACTATGTGGTCACCAATCTTCCTCTCCAGCGTGGTGAGTGGTGACAATGAGCAATACTCCCTATGCTCCGCTTTGGTGGAGGCCTACGTCCTGTTGTGGATTGCCATAGGCATGACTATTACAGTCATGCAATAGGCTGCAATACATAAATCGTCGTACATGGCATAAGGAAGTTTTGGGTATAGGTGTACGTATATGATTCATTAAGTGTATTAAAATATTATGTTAGTTGTTGAAAATACCAGAATTTGTTATTCTCATTTGTCCTACGCGAACGGAGTCGTGGGCAACAGCTAGTATACATTCATCATACATCTCATTGAAACATAACAAAATCTATCTATATATATATATTTTTCCACGGAGGTTTATATAATATGGTCATTGATAGCGTTAGCGCAGCAACGCGCTACAACAACTACATAAAAAAATACATTTACGAAGTTTATAAATTCCGAAAAATCATGCCGTCTGGTGAAGTGAACAATGAATATGAAGAAGCAATAATTGCTTGTTTGTAAGATGGAAACTTTGTACGTTTGTATCTTCGAATATAAAAAAGTACCTTCACGCCCATTATTCCCGAAGGGGTAGGCAGAGGTGTGCTAGTATCTCCACGACTCGTAAGTCCAGTAGATATACTAGAACACTCACGATTAGGTTAGGTACTAGGGCCCATGATGTGATGGGTGGCAAGCCTATTGCCACTTCAGGCACATTCCAATCCTGAGCAATGTCATGCTTACTTAGAATAATCTGAAAAACCTTTAAAGAAAATTTGCCCAACCTGGGAATTGAACCTGGGACCTAAGCGGCTAGCGGTCGGTAACAGGCGAAAGCCGTAATAAATTAAAAAAAATATATTTGGATGGTCATAAAGAAAAGCCAAGTACAAATGTAAGATAATTTTGTATATAAGATAACTTATATTTAAAAGATAATTTATATTAAACTTTGGTTGGTTTTTCATAATACTGGAAGACAAGCAGACGGATTTACTAATGGTAAGAAGTTTACACTCCCAATATAAATCAGAGGTGCGTTGCCAACCTGAAAGCAGTATTATAGGCATCGTGCAAAAGTAACTTTAACGGCTACAGTACCTATACTGGAATTCTTGATTATTTAACGGCAAGCTAAGTTATGGAGGTAGAAATAAGTAAGGCGTTCAATAGGTAAGGTAAGGTAAGGTAGTAGTCGCTGAGAAATACTAGGTCCACCTAGTTAGAGGTCACGGTTACTGACACTAAACCTATGCTCACACGTCCCGTTAAAGTCCCGTCAAAATCAGTCCAACCGTTCAAGAGATTAGCCGAAACAGACAGATAGATAAAAAAAATGTAGAAAATGTTATTTTGGTATATGTACTGTGTATACATAAATTTAATAAAAAACGTTTAATTTAATACTAGCTGAATGCCGCGACTTCGTCCACGTGGGTATTTAAAAACATTTTATGATTTTATTTTTTTGTACGGAACCTTAATTCTTCTTCCTAAGTTACCCGCTGTAACATCAGCTATCTGCCAGTGAAAGTCATGTCAAAATCGGTCGAGCCGTTCCAGATATTACCCGGAACAAACAGACGGACGGACAGACGGACAAAAATTGCAAAAAAATGATTTTGGTATATTTACCATGTATATATATATATGTATGTAGTAAAAAGCGGTTATTTTTATATCACAAACATACATTTCAATTTTCTTTATTGGTATCTAAATAATATTGTCGGCTAATCGTGCACCCACGATTAGCCGACAATATTATTTAGATACAAGTATGCACCTCTGCCTACTTTTACAAGGATATATGGCCTTGACGATTTTTCATTTTTTTCGGTAAATAGATCATGGTAGAAGGAATAATATTTTGCACTACACCACTTTCATAAACCAACAACTTTTGTGAGAGTACACTTAGATCGGCTCCGTTATGTCTCGTGTTTGTCGTTCAACGCAAACATTCATTATAAACATAGATCAGTGACGGATTTAGCAGCCTAGCGGGCTGGAGCCTAGGGCGGCAAATCCCCGATTGCCGCTCTAAAAATAATTTCTTTTTATCAAACTAATTTTTTTCCTTAGTAAAAAACTGAAATTGTAACTAATAAATTTGCACTATTCATCGTTGGCACTTGGTAGAACTTCATTGTTAATATTTTATATTAAACACTTGTACTATTCCACATCAATTTATTTAATATTTTTGCCTACCGGTTTCGCTTTTTACAGCATCATCAGGGCAATATTAATAATATAACAGAGTAATATTTCCCTGTTGATGCTGTAAAAAGCGAAACTGGTGTGCAAAAATATTTAATAAATTGATGTGGAACAGTACAAGTGTTTAATATAATATATATTTCATAAATACTCAATAATTAACTGGTGTCTTAATATTAAAAACGATATTTCAATTTATTTACTCGTTTAAATATAAATAAATCTTTAACTGTAAGATGCAATTAAAAACAAATTGTTCCAAGCACTAAGTATTCAAGTACTTTATGAGAGATAACAAATTATATTGATGACAATGTATAATTGCTTCAAAGCTTGAAGTTAAAATCGAGTTTTCTTTAAACGAAGTTTGTTTGTTACGCTTCCGGTGTGTTACGTTCGATGGAGAACAGTAATTAAGTCTTTAATTATGAACACTTATTAGTAATATTTTGCGAAACTTTAGACGTAACATAATTAATTGGTAAGATTACTGACAATTTGAAGCGTACAGTATTAAATAACTGACTACCTTGTTGAATGGGTGATTAGAGTTTTTTTTTTAATATTTACTAACACACTTACGCCAAGTCCTTTACGTGGCAGGCAGAGAGTATGGAGTGCCAATGTCACGATTCCTGCATACTTGCCTAGCCTCCTCCACTTCAGTACTCTTTTCATATATACACGTCGGTTTCAAAGACTTCTGATGCCACCATCGGATAATACACGAGCGATTTGGTCATGGAATGTCCACCCAGATCTCCCCGGGTACCTACAGCCATCCACATTCGCATTGTATATCTATTACATCAGTCTCGCATCATCTATTCTTTCTACATGTCCGAACCATCGGAGCATGCCCCTTCGCACTTTTACACCGACACTTTCTTTCTCACTCTTTTCATCATCATCCGCACTGAATATTTATATTGTCCATCTTGCGTATTCCGTTCGTTCCTCATAAATAATTTTTAGTACTTTTTTCTAAAATTAATGTTACTTGCCATGCTAAGTGGTAGTGCCATGCTATGTACACATTAATGTATGTAGCCGTATGGGCCGGCACGCCCGGGAAACGTACCACTCTCTCACATAATCAGCGTGAAGTAGCTTGCTGCTGCGTTTTGTCTGGTTTGTGAGAGTCATGGAGGCCCACTTCTCCTTCCCCATTAGTGGCGGGATTTGAAAAGGTCTGCAACGCAATTGTGATGACCCTGGTGTTGCAGTTGTTCGTAGCCGGTAGTGATCACTTACCATCAGGTGACCTACTTGCTCGTTTGCCTCCTTCTTCTATAAAAACATTTCATTGTTATATGTGTCATTAATGTAAAGTACTTTTATTTAAAGATATGTAACTTAAATTACTACAAAAATTTCCAAACGTATTTAGTTTGTAATATGAAAGGTCTCTAGGTGTATGTAGGTATTTCCTTTTTTTTTTAACCATATGTTTTATGGGTACGCTGTCAAACAAATCAGTCATATTTCTTTAAATAGACAATTTAATCATTAGTTTTCAATTTCTTTAAAGGTTACAAATATCTGATGCAGATATCGTGATATTTTACCAAGGTATCGTAGAACGATTCGTAGATTATTGTAAAACTTATTTTCTCTTTGTAAATTGGAAAGAACGATGAAACGGAACC
>DVZN01000007.1:0-26141 GCA_018237365.1 Caria ino melicerta
TCTGTTTTTCGGGCCAGAATTGCAGTCCAGTGGACTGGCAGGGGACGCGACGAGCACGCTTCTGGCCGATGACCCCCATCATCATTCTATATATTTAAAAACAGCATCAAAATCTGTTGCATAGTTTTAAAGATCTAATCATACACGGGGACAGACAGATGCGAAGCGACTTTTTTTATACTATGTACAGATGACTAGCTCCCTGCGGCTTGGCTAATTCTACTCCAATTACAGCATTTTATATCTTGTATTGGTTTCCTCTACAACTGTGTCTCAGCTCTCATCCTATCCTATTAAGCGAGCAATAATTATATATTTGTATATTTATTTGTTTCTATATTTATTTGTAATGAGGTTCTCGAAAAGGGTTCAAGATTTCGATGAAATTTGCAATATGCGGGTTTTCGAGGACAAAAATCGATCTAGATAGGCCTCATGTCTGGGAAAACTCGTTTTTACCCGCTTTCTGCTAATCGAGAATAGCCATCTGTCTGTTTAAGTAATGTACTGTAAACTTCATAGCGATGTGATGTAGTTTACATACTGTGAGTGAGAGGCAGACCGTCACTGAATAATACGATTCGTATTTGCAAAGTTAGTAGATATAAGCCGGGGGGGAGCTATCGTATCTATACGGGGCCTCCCGTTTACAGATGGCACTAGTATGTTTAACTCTACGCTTAAATTTCGCTACAGTCAGGTTAAAGGGTCTCACGATTTTTTTTTGATTTAAACAGGATATGTTACTACGTCACTGAATTTAACAGATCTGAGATAATGTATGGTTTAAGTAGAAAGCCGTGACCATCAAGGTTCTCGATGACGAAATTCCGTAAATACGCGCAGACGCTGCATTACGACCTATAAACTTGAGTGACATTCGGTATTCGCTGATTGTTGATATGTCTTGGCGGGAATCCAAGTTCGAGTTAAAACCAGACTCTCCTGAGACGTATTTTGTTTTCATCGCGATTCCGTTGTTATTCGAACTAAACTAATGTATAGATAGAATTATGTTGGAAATGTATGTCTGTAAGCGGCTTTAGTTGTTAATTGTTACCATCAGACGATCCGTCGGCCTGTTATTCCTATTAAACAATAATAATTTTGGACGAGTAGTGCCCGCAACTTAAGAAATAGAACTTGCTGCGTTTTATAGGGCAATCTCCTTGTATGAAAAATGTATCCAAAGAAACATTTCACACACTAAGTCCTTCACGAGTGGCAAGTGTCGCGACTCCTACATACTTGCCTAGCTTTCTCCACATTCAGTACAAGATACAACTCCTCCTTTTTTATAAATAAACGAACGAAATTCTATGAAACTGGTGACACATAGATCATCATTTGAGATGTTCCCTAAACTACTTCTGGACATAGACCTTTAGAAAACGTCGGCATGTCACGCGGTTATATTCGTTCTTTGCGTAGGTACATCAGATGCCTTCAACTTTGACCAAGACGTCGACCCAACTAATAGATTGTCGACTGCCACTAAAAACCTCCGAGAACGAGCCTCGACTTAAAGCTGCGTTTTTTACATATTGAGCCGAATGTAAAAGCATAAAAATATCACATTTGTGTTCGTCCAAGATTCTATGCAAATAGACCACCCCTATATTTGCCATGTAGCTCGTGTTAATGAAGCATAGGTTAACAGTGTGACCTCTATCTACCGAAGTGGTAAAATACTATGACATGAGGTTACAAGTGCTTGAAATAAAATGAATCAAATTATTTAGTGGCTAATAATTAAATGAATAGGAATAATTATTTTGTCAATCGTAGCGCCATCTGTCCGTTCATGTGTAAACTTCATACTGATAAACAGATGGCGCTTTTAAAAAGTTGTTTAAAATTTAAGAATAAAATAAATAAACAATATATCTAGACAAATCACACATATCAATCGCTAGGATCGATATGTGTGATTTGTGCAAAGTAAGCAAATTGGTACATAAATACCAGAATAAATTTAATAAACACCCAGACCCAGAAATGTGAAAGTCTATGTCTCACGGTAGAGAGTATTTGTTCTGTGGTCTATGCTTATCACACAAACACCCGCCACACAAAAAATATTTCGAAAGTGACTTATATCGAAATTGGCCAATTTCTCCTCACCATCCCGTGGGGACAGTTTTGCGGATACAAATAGCTTAAGAATGGGGTCAAATGCCAAATCTTCTTATTTACATCAAGATATAAAACTGCGTACGTGATAAAAAATATAATGAATTCAAGAACCTTTCATCTGACGACGAATTTTACGAGCTTTTTCTGACCTTGTTTTGTTTTTAACTTGCCACTAAAATTATTCCAATCCTATTAATAAACGCTAAAATTCCAAATTATTACATACACAAGACATGGGTATAAAGGATAGTTAGTTTATCGAATGTCCAATGTCGAAATCAAACTCTATCGACATCATACTGGTAGTTATTGGCAATTGCTCATACAGCTCGTAAAAGGTAATATAATATTTATAATGTTGCTAAATAAAAAGTCCCTTATTTGGTATCCCCATAGGACTTTGGGCTAGGATATCAGAAATTCTGAGCGAAAACAAGTAAGTACTTACCTAGAACAGCTTTTTTATCGTATTGGAAGGAAGCAGACAGATTTCCTGATGGTAAAAATTCACGCCGCCTATAGACACCATAGTGATCATGGTGCGTTGCTAATCTGAAGCCGGGATGCTAGGTCTCGCGCAAAAGTAACTTTAGCGGCTACCTTACCCTCCAAACCGAAACATTTTAACGGCAAGCAATAACGTTATGTCAGCAAGAATAGGTAAGGTGGTGGTACAATACTACCCGGGTGAGCTCTGCAAAGCTCTACCACCTAGTAAGAGATCACGGTGTAAGTGAAAGTAAATATGTTCGCCTTTTACGAGCTGCCTGGCTAGAAGGTGGATTTGCTCGTTATTGCCCTAAATACGGATAAAACGTTTTCTAAAAATTAAACCTAGCTATATCGTTTTCTCGTCCCCAATATCCACTGCAAATTAAAATTTATGAAAATCGTTGGAGCCGTTTCATCGAGTACCTACTCCTTGATGACTGCTCATGTTATCGATGCTGGTCTTCCTCAGGAGAGTGTACAATCTACTCCTTTTTCTGCTGCATATCAGACCGTTAATATCTTGTATCCATTGCATTTGGTTACGCTAACGAAACCTTCAACACGAAGCACAGAAGCTTTGATTACACCTACCGAATAGTTGCGAGGTTGTTCTCTCCGCCGAGCGCTCGGTATGTTGAAACCCATGGCAAGTGTAACTCACTCGGTGACTGTACAGTCTCGGCCTAGCGACATTTTATTTTCTCGCCGCTCTACTCGGTAGGTGTAATCATGGCACTACACTTGGCAAGTGCAAAGACCAGTAAAGACAATATTCAGTATTTGGTCGTCTGAACAGAGCCCTCAATGTGGTCTCTGGATGACATTAGTACGTTACTACCACTTGTGTACCATAACAACAATACTAATGTCAAATCTTGGTCTCACCGAGTACCTAAACACGTGGGCGTATTGGTCCAGGTTCCTTTGCATAGTAGACCATCTGCCTTCCTGCCAGGCAGCTCGTAAAAGACTAGCATATTCTTAGTTTCACTAACACCGTGATCTTTAACTAGGTAGTAGAACTTGGCAGCGGCTCCACCGCCTTGCTTATTTCCGCCGCCATACCATCAGTACTTGTTGATGACGTCTTCCGGTTTAGATAGTAATGTAGCCGGTAAACTTGCTTTTGCAAGAGGCCTAAAATTACGGTCTCAGATTTGCAACGCACCATTACTACCTTTGATATCTTTAGGCGGCATGAATTTCTAACCATCAGGAAATCCGTCTGCTTATTTTCTAATATTATTCCAATATTATTAAAAAAAATCTAAATATATATATTGTTAATTTTGCATCGTCCATTTGTCCCCAGAAGTTATTATATTGAGCTTTTCTTACAGAACCCGACGCGGACTTCGAAACAGCCATTGCAGCTACCGGCTATGGCTGGTTTAACGTTGCCCTAATGATGTGCATCTTACCTGCGTTCTGGAGCGCAGTCTCCGTCACCACCGCCCCATCCTTTATCTTCACACAGGCCGTGTGTGACATGGACCTCAGGCTTTTAGACATGGGCACTATAAGCGCAATGACGTATGGAGGTCAGTATTGTTAATCGTTTGCAAAATCCGCCAATAATGATTGGATAGATATATTCATGTAGAAAGATTAAAAGCAATATATTATTGAAAGTTTCCTGATGCTAAACGTGTGTAAAATTCGCATCTGTTTGCGTATTCGCGGATATAAACCTCTGATGTTCCGTATCCTCATAAGTATCCGTGAAATTTTAACATCCACAACAGTTTGGTATAGTTTCCGATAATCCCATTTTGTACTAGACAGACAGACGAGCTAATGAGTCGCGGGAATCCGGTAAAAAAACTGTGTATTTTAAATAGGTCTCCTTTCACTAATGAACACCTCACCATCAAACACAGAGGCGTAGCTAGATGAACAAAGTCCTCGGTGCATAAAAAAATAATCGGAGCCTCAATCCCTCTTTCCACATAGCTTGAACTTACATAGGGCTTCAAAATTATAGATAGAAATAATAAATAAATAAATATCCCTGGACAAATCACACATAGTGATAGCATCCCAAAGTAAGTAAATTATTTGCTTGTGTTATAGATGTTAGTCAACGATATTATACGTAGAAATACATATATAAATACAAGAATAAATTTAACAAACGCGCAGACCCAGAAATACGAACATCTATGTTCATCACACAAACGCACGCCCCCGTCGTGAATCGAACCCGAGCCTCGCTATTCGTCGACGTGGTAAAGCAACTACGCTACCACTCGGCCAGCGAGACGGTCTAATAATAATAGGATATAGTGAGTACAATTTATTGTTAGTAGACTACCTTCTCTTTACAAAGCTAATGTTAGAGGTCCCCTGAAGACCGGGGCTTTCATGCAACGCACCAACCGGCCTTAGGACAGCTACGCCACTGCTAATGTGAGAAAAATAGGTAAGGCTGTTCGCACAGTTTTCTATATGGCACACTAAAATTATACAAAATGGTCTCTTTTGCTGAAAACCGCACATTAAGACGTATGCAATAACGAAGATTGCCTTTCTTTAAAACTTTAGCTACAAAAGAGTTACGAGTAATCAATCACCATCCTGTGTCACGTGAGAAATGCTAGATAACAAAACAAACAGCAATAGGGTATATTTAGCCAGCACTCACAGCAATAAACACGGCAGCAAACAAGTTCGCAAAACATCACGTCAGTCACTATCAGTGGCAGGGTAAGCCGCGAGCACACCCATCTCGTGACACGCCTCACAAGTTTGATCTGGTGATGTGGCTCACTAAACTACCAACTTTTGTGACTCTGCTTCTTATTAATAACTAGTTAATAGCAAATCCAAGCCTCAGTATGGCTACTTACTATCAACGCCTTTGGTGTCGCGCGCCGTGTGTTTTTAGGCATCAGATAATCCGTCTGCTTGTTTGATTTCTATTCGTATGTTTACGGCTTTACTTAAGGGTTTAACTACTAAGTTCTAATTGCGCAATACAATTAAAAGCAATCTAGAAGTTAGTACTCGCCCCCTGTTCGCGACTGATATCAGTAGGTACGTAAAATAAGATAAAATACCGTGTGTCAGTTTGTTTCTTTTTTGGTTCGAAATGAGTTAATTACAGCTGTTAGCCTCATGGCTCTATATTTGACTTTTGGTTAGAACAGTGTGCTCTGGCCCGGTGATATTAGTGACTAAGAATAAAAAATAAACTAAAAAAAAATTATGCCTACGTCCCCCGCTCTAAGGGTGTCTCTTGTGAAAATTCTCTAAACGTATATATTTTGCAAACTAATAGGTTTTCCCTAATATCTGACTTTTTAAATTTAAATAAGGAAACTTCTGACATAAATAAACAACATGTACCTATCCAAATAATGTGTAAATTAATACTATTCATATAATTACCTACGAGTAGGTACATAATCACACATCATGCCATATCATATTTATTTAACTATTTATTCTTTGTTGCTGAACAAATATCTATTCAATGACAAATTTGCTAATAGATAAATTAGTTTGCACATATTTTGATATTTGTTATCTACACTTTATACATATGTGTAGTTTATAATTATCTATGTTTAAATGATAAACAACCTTACACACAAAAATCAACTTTTAAATAGGCTAAATGTTTGCAATGTACATACATACATAATATATGCTGTAAATAGTAGTTAACTTTATATTTTCCCGTATTCCTTGCCTAAATATTGTTCAAGCTCCCTTGATTTGATGACTTTTTATAATTGAGAACTGGGTACAATGAATGTCAATCTACTGATGGCAAGTAAAAAGGAGAACGCAGATAGAAGCTGGAAACAAAACTCCGACTGCAAATATAATCACTTGTTGCGTGTTCATAACTTCAAAATTCAATATGGCCGCCGCCATATTGAATTTTGATTACTATCATGTATTTAGTGACTCTGGTATAATGAAACAAATCGTTCCAAAGCTTTGCACAGAATAGAAACGATAGGTATTGCTTAAGAAAGGGCCCTAACACATCGGTTATTTTATTTACCATTTTATTGGAACCACACAATTTTTTTTTATAAATACTATAATTATTATCCCTATTTACGACGTTTGAACAAATGGAGGAGTATGAAATTCAGCATGAACAAGCTAATTATACTTCTTATTTAGAATGCACTAGAAACACATTAAAATAATAAAATAAATATATTTTTTTTACTTTTCACCGTCGGCACTTGGTGGAATTCCATTATATTCACTTATTTAAAAATCTACACTTGTACTTTCCCACAATATTCTTTATTACACATTAGCCTACCGGTTTCACTTTTTACAGCATCATCAGGGCTTTACAAATAAATATAAAGCCTTTGTCTTTGTCTGTATTAAAAGCATTGCACTAACCTTAAGACATTCTTAAACTTAATTTATTGGTGCAAAACAATGTATAATTTAGGTAACACTTAAAATTAAGATATTATATGTGAAGATTGTCTTATGTCACAGTCAGTGCCATCGGGCATTAGTATATCAATAAATTGATACATAATCCAAAGTGACATAACCTAGTCTTGCTGTAAAAGTCGATGATTTTTCCCGAAGCCTAGTAACATTTTTTTACAATGAACATTTGACCACCATCTCACTTGATGTTAAGTGACGATGCGGTCGAAGATGAATCATACGTATACGTACAGATACATCCTATTCACTCTGGCCTTAAAGATAGCTAGATTATATTGTTCCGAAAATACACTAGCAGGCCACGAATTCCACTCCTTTCGCATTAGAAAAGGTAAACCAAATCGTTTCGTGCGGATGGGTGGAATGTCAACTACAAAAGGGTGGAATGACCACTTACGTCTAGTTTCCCAGTGTTGGAAAAGGGCTGGTAGAATTGAGACGTGTATGTAATTCCTTCGCACATTCACCAAAATGTATTCTATAGAAGACCAACAAACGAGCTACCCTGCGCCGATGTTCACAATTTAAGCAGTTTCAAATATTTGTTATTTTATTAGTAGTTTCTGTTTTTGGCACAGGAATGATAGTGTCAGCTATGATGTGGGGCTTCCTGTCAGACACGCTCGGTAGACGCAAGTTCCTGGTCTGGGGTTTCTTCAGCTCAGGTCTGGTGGAGGTTGTTGCCGCTATAAGCCAGAATTTCACCATGCTGTTGATTGCCAGATTTTGCAGCGGTTTTCTGTAAGTTTAACGTTTTGATAAGTATCAGGATTTCACTTATTTTAGCAACGACATTTTTTTCATTTTGAGATAGATTACGCAATTGTTTATATTTGTTGATATTTCACTCCAGTTGCATATGCCGTAGCCGCCACGGGATCAAACGGGGCGATTGTTAATTGTGATCCCGTCGCGATCACGTTTGACCTTGTTGTTAGTCCTCCTACTCTAACCTTCAAACAAGAACACGACATTGTGGCGGCAGGAAAAGGTAAGGCTGTGAATCTCTACTCGGGCAAATTTGCTGAACAGCACTATACCAAGGAAAGCAGCTGTATTATTGCCCCAGCAAGCTAATCGGTGTCCTAAAATTGTAATCATTTAACGGGTCACTGCCATCATAGATAAGAAGTAAAACTTAGGCCTCGCCTTGAGGAATTGCCTCTGTAGTCAAGCCTAGTCGGTATCCGATTTTGACGCACGAGGTCCCGGGTTTGATTACCGGATTTTTTCAGTTTTTCTGATAAACATAACATTGCGTGGGATTTGATTTGTGCTCAACATAGCGACGGACTTACCACGTGTCACATCTGAGGCCTAATAACGACGGCTAATAGTGGGTGCATACAAGTATGTACCTCGGTCTACCAAATATGGACTTGACGATATTTTTAGATTCTTTAAACCAAGTAGATTTTAAACTAAACAGCTTCTTTAACTGCTGTTATATAATCACATCGACGACGATCAAAGCAAGTTTAAATATAATTAATTTACTCAATTTTATATTTCCACTTTTATATCCCACTAGCTGTTGCCCGCAGCTTCGCAAGCATTTTTGTTTTTTAAAGCATTTGACTTGACTTCACTCCACTTCACCCTACCCTCGTACCTCACGCAATCCCGCTTTAAATTAAACGAAATAAAATTAGTTTACAAATGGAGGAGGGTGGGGACTGGTTGGGAGTGGTGGGGACTAGTGGGAAGGTTGGTCACCAAACTCCCCACCGTCCCACCACCACCATCACCACCACCACTATCCCCAACACCACGATCTCCGCCACCACCATCCACACCACCACCATTTCCACTATTCCCCACCACTCCCCATAGCACACTAACTACCCCATTTTATCCCTCCTCAGCCTGCTCACGCATCTCCAACACGCCCCCTCCACCTCATCCACCTCTCCTCACCCCATCTTACAAACAAAAATCGATAAATGAAATCGGACTACACATTAATGAATTATGGCCAATTTTGCATTTTGTTTTTTCCCTTTCCCACGGGAACCTCTTAAATAAACGGGATAAAAATTCTGAAAATCTCAATATATGTTCTGCTGCCCATTTTTAGTGGTCTAGACCGATTTTTTTGAAAATATTTTCAATGTACAGAATTCACTCTTCTACACTTTTATTATATGTATAGATTACCATGTATACTTGATATATATTATATGTGAAGGTGAAGAGATTATTTAATTTATATATATATATATATATATATATATGTATATATATATTATTTAAAAATTAATCTTTAGAGGAACAAACAATTTCACACTACCAATGCTACGCTGCCATTTATCACGTCACTAACGTTGAGTGTGTGTTATTTCCAGATTCAACGGACCTTTCGCGGTGTTGATATCATATATGGCGGAAATGCACCGCACGGAGCTGCGCGCCCGAGTGATCCTCCTTACCAGCCTTTTCTACACCATCGGCAACATCACCCTGCCTCTCCTCGCCTGGGCAATCATGACCAGTAACTGGGATTTCTCCTTTTTTGGCAATCTCTTCGGTAAGACAATTACGCTATGGTTTACGCATTTTTACACAAAATATATTATCTGGTTTGAAGAAAAATCCTTTAGGTATCTTGCTAATTCCGCGAACCCATGGACTCGTTCACCAAACTTGTACTCAAAGTACAAGTTTGGTGAATTTGTTGGTGGGTTTTTCGGATGAATTGCTGCAGGCTGGATTGGTTTCAAGAGCTGATGTCTGTTGATGGTCCGGCTTTCAAGAAGGGCCATCCAGTTTGTTGCGACCGCTTTTCCCTAGAAGATCTCCAAGTTCAAGTTTTTTTCTTCAGTTGTAGGATTTCCGTAAAGTAACGATTTATTCAATAAAATAATCTGACTTCCTAGTAAGCACTTTATTGGAGGTGTTTGCAACATTTTACTACTAACAAAAATAACTTCGAATCACTTTACTCCGTGCAACCTTTTAGCTTAGCTCATTTTTGTAAAAGAGTCTTAGGCGCCTTATTAATAATATGTCGCAATATTATACTCTACACAAAAATTTCCTAGTGTGAAATTGTGTATTCATATCGAGATATATGTAAGGTCTTTTAAACTTGCACTCGCCGACAATCTCTGATTGTCTGCTGGTTTATCAATAAGAGTTTGGACAAGACGTCCAATATGAAGAGATAATATAACTTGGTGTTAATGCAGCAAAGATATTAATGATGCGTTGCGAACTTGATGCCGAAAGAGCAGCCTATTTATTAAATAGCCTCGTGCAAAAGTAAGTTTGACCATCAAACAGTAAGACGTCAGAGGCTAGCTTTGACGTTATGGCGACAGGAATAGAAAGGGTGGTACTGCCAATCCGGGTAAGCCGTTGCAAATATTTACCACCTAGTTTTACAAGCTGCCATATAGGCAGTAGTTCTACTTTTGTCTTAACATCCAGCTTATTAATTAGCAGCTGTACTATATCGCAGTGCGACACTAGTGGCAAAACACTGAGACACATTTTTTGAGTAAGCCCTATTGTCTGCATTCGTCACAATAATGTTATTGTGACGAATGTTGAACATAGAGCTAATAATTATCTAATGATAATGATTTTATTCTTGCGGATTTTTTTTTTCAGTAATACACTCCTGGAACCTGTTTCTTATGGCCACAGCATTCGTTCCTCTCATGACTGGACTAGCCTTTCTCTTCTTGCCCGAGAGCCCCAAATTTCTCATGTCCCGAGGCAGGAACGAGGAGGCGATGAAAGTCTTCCAAAAGATATACTCCTTGAATACTGGAAATCCTCCAGATACTTACCCGGTAAGTTCTTTGTACTCTTGGTTAGTCTTTCTTTTAAAACAATATTTTATTATAAAACGATCACTCATGTTGATGTTGTCCTTTACAATTTTTGTGTGGTATTGCTGTGTGGTGTTCGTCAGGTTAGAATAGCATCACCCCTTGTTTACCCCTTGTTTACCAGTGAAAAGCAATATGCGGGCCCGTCCGGCGATTTCTTCCCGGAGACACGGTCCCACATTAGTATCTACTAAATCCGAGCTACTATAATATATAAAATTAAATATTTAAAACTAAAGCCGAGGCGGGTCGCTACTTGAGAATTAACATGATGATAAAATTTATTTCTATCACTGGATCTGAATAACGCATATCCATAATCCAAGGGTCTATCTTATCATTGCGTAAACCACGGTTTCGACTGATTTTTACAATTGTAAATACAATCAAATTGAATTTAGGGCATTTCATCAATCAATACTCCAAATAACAAGAATTTAAAATGTATAGATTAAAACATTGGTGAAGGAAGAGTCCGAGCAGCTCGGTCGAGGAGTGGATGCGCTGAAGGCTGGAGGGGCGCAGCTGGCTCCGCTCTTCAAACCACCCTACATCTTCTGGCTGCTGCTTGCGTGTGCCGCCCATATGGGGTGCATGTTCGGGTAAGTCCGCTAGAGTTATGAACATCTGACCCGATGAACTAGTGTCTAGCTGAAGACAAAGGCTTACTATGAGTTGGTCCATAATGTTATATAGGAATTTGCGATTATTTTTTATTTACGAAAATTAATTCGCCCTTAGCTTTGTCGTAACATACAGGTAAACGTGCATACATAAGTCAGCGATCCAAAAAGTTTGTGGAGTAATGCTCGCGGACCGCATTCGTTATAAAGAAAATGTTTGTGTAAAAATTAGGAAGGGCATGCTTCGATGGTTTGGCCATGTGGAAATAATGCAAGATGCAAGATCGACAAAACATATAATATACAATGTGAATGTGAATGGATGTAGGTACCCCGGGAGACCTAGGTTAACATTCCACGACCAAATCGCTCGTGTTTTATCCGAGAGTGGTGTCAAGAGTATCTGAACGTGTTTGTATGAAGAGAATAATGAATGTTGAAAAGTTAGGCAATTATGAAGGAATAGTGACACTTGGCACTCGTTTTTCGCTGTCTACCTCGTAATGGAATTGGTGTAAATATGTACATGTATTAATTATCAGACCGCCTCGTTGGCCGAATGATTTGCGTACACTCTTCACCCAACGAACTAGAAGCTTCAGAGTTTGTTTATGGACATGAAAAAATAAGTTTGGCGCTTGTCTTACTATCCAAAATGGAACTCGTCAACGACAAGCACAGGCGTTTTGACGGCAGGAATACATAAGGCCGTAGTACTAATCCGCGTGCGTCGTTACAAAAATCTACCTCCTACTTAATTAAAGGTAATGGTGCTAGAGACAGTAAACCTTTGCTCGCCTCTTACGAGCTGCCTGGAAGGTGGGTATATAGTTAGTTTATTTTTCAAAGGAGTCCGGTCTATCACGGGGAACTGTTATGTGGGGAAAACAAGTTGCACATGCACATGCTAAATTGCACATGGTAAATATACTTGATTCCAGGTCGAACACCATTCGGCTGTGGTACCCTCAGCTTGCAGCGATGATGGGTTCTGCCGAGAACAACAGCCTATGCTCAGCGATCGTGCCGACCGCAGCGGTGGACACTGCGGAGTCCAGCTCCTGCGCGCCTCTACAGACGGACATGCTCACATACTTGCAGAGCACCGTGGTGGGGGCTGGCTCTGTCCTTACGTATGGGATTGGTGGTGCACTGGTTAATAGGTAACTTTGGTGATCGTATTGTTCTTATAATTAATAAGTAATTATATATTCTAAGTGGTATTTCCAAATGAATACGAGTAGGCAACTTCAAGAAAGAACATAGCCATTCCTAAAAGGTTAGAAATTCAACTGATATCAAATATCAGTATTTAAAATTGAAAACTATCAACCAAATACGTTTAATATCCATATAAGAGTATAAATTATGGAAATTTATCACTAAGCCACCAACGGTCGGGAAGTCAATCGCAAGGAGGAAAAATCGGCTAAAAACCTCACAGTTGTTCACTTAACAATTCGTTTTAAAATAATAATTTTTTTTTCTTTATTTATAAGATTTTTTAGAAAATGTTGTTTTGTAAATGTGTTTGTTCATTGTTCACCCAATAACAATTATTGTGATAAGGCAACTGTAAAAGACAGCCTTCCGAAACAAGTGGCTTGGCCATTTTTAATAATCAAATAAAAGAGAATCGATTTTTAATATGCCCTACAATACATTTTAATGTTTAGGTTTTTCTCATATTAGAGAATTAGGAAATTGTTTATTTTATTTTAATGTTTCATATGATATGTACCGATTTCCCAAAGATGCGGTAAGAAGCTGGTGTCCGGGATATGCGGGGTGGTGAGCGCGGCGCTGATAGTAATATTGCCACTGCTGGGGTCGAGCGCCGCCTCCGTCACCACGCTGGTCACCGTCGCGCTGGCCTTCACGTCGCTCTGCGCCGCCAGCCTCTCCAGCATAGTCGTGGACCTCTTCCCCACCTCACTTAGGTACGTCACTTTAAATAAATAAATATCCTTTGACAAATCACACATACTGTTATAACCCCAAAGTAAGCAGATTATTTGCTTGCGTTATGGGTGTTAGTCAACGATATTGTATATAGAAATACATATATAAATACCAGAATAAATTTAAAGTTAAAGAAACCGTATAAAACTATTCGTCAAATTATATATCTTAGACAGAGCATGGAGTATTTTGGCATGCCATAATAAAGGCCGATGTCCAGCAGTGGGAACATATAAGTTGAAGATGATGATGAATGATGATGATGAAGCAAGTATATACTATTCCGGCTATCTGCAGCAGTCCCGGCAAACTTCGTCCCGCCTTAATACAACGAGTGGACCTCGCAATTCAGTCAGCATATTTTATTTCCGTCTCGGCTTAAAATATGTGACTAAATTTTTGTTTATAATTTTTTAATATCTTTCTATTTTAAAAATAAATCCCGCCGTTCATAATTTATAAATGTTCTCGATAACCCGACTTAGTTTTATGAAAGACCAATATCTTTATAAAACTAAGTAACTAAGCTCTTGCTTCTATGATGACTATACCAACTAACTGATTACCTTCCAGACACAAGGTAGCCCCTAAAAGCCGAACAATGTCTTGCCGTCCCATTGATTTTTTGAATTGATGGAGAATTTGAATTCTAAGACGAATGTCAAGAACAATTAGTACGCGTGTCCTATATTCCTTTCACAGTTTCAGTTACGCCAGTACTAGCCACTGTCATGTTTTACTTTAGACCTTGATCAAACCAGTAAACTTGCACAAGAAAAAATATTGACTAAAAAGTGCTTAACAAAAATACAGTATCTCACCAATCTGCCTTGTGGGTAGTACCTATCTATTTTATGGGGTAAGACAGCAAACCTGCACACGGCTCTCCTGATGTAAGAGACAAGCATCACCTATAAACGCCATAGATATATTAGGCGCCATAGTGTAGTAGTATCACCCAAGAAGACGACAGTGACACACACTGGCATTATGGCGGTAGGAATACATAGAGCGGTAGATTCCTACACGGACAAGTCACTGCACAGCACTCTACCACCAGGGGTTTTGATTGTAATGACCCACTTAGCCTATGATAATACTTATGAGAGTCAAGTTAGAGAAGCATCAAAAAAGAACATCTAACATAACACTTATTTACTAAAATAGACAAATACTTTCGCGTAATCCTTTGGTTGGCTAATCTACCCTGGATGATTGGTCTATACTCCGCAGGACCTGGGCTAAAGTGATAATAGTAACAGATAAAATAATATTAATTTCCAGGGTGATGGCAATAACGACGTTCCTGATGTCCGGGAGAGCTGGTACCATCTCGGGGACGGTGATCCTTCCCGCCCTCATGAGCTACGGCTGCTACCCACCATTCATCACCATCGCCGTGGTTTTAACAGGTGATGAATGGGTTTTTATACCATCTCAACTTTTATAACATAGGATAAAAATAACAAACAGACACATTATTCCCTGGAAAGTAAGAGAAGATTTCTACCTATAGACATCGACGATATTAACGGTTCCTTAACGTCTTAAGACTATAATAACTTCACGCTCCAAACCTGAACACAATATTAACTACTACTGATTTTAATATCCAATCAACTGATCCGACTGTTTCTCCGAGAGTAAGAGAAGAGTTCTACCTATAGACATCGATGATGTTAGCGGTTTTTTAATATCTTAAGGCTATGTTTGCCTTAACTTTCAAGCCTGAACACAACAGTATCTACTACTGAATTCAGCTAGCTACTAATCTCCAATCAGCCGATTTGTTCAACCGTTCTCAGTTCCATTGTATGTGTACCTCAGGAATCAGGACTGCCACAATTAAATGAAATGCATTTTTGTTTGAAGGGGTATGCTTCACGCTTAGTTCTATCTCGAATACTCTTCTTATCAAATATAATTCACTTAACAGAAGGTCGAAATCTGTACCGAATCGTCCGGAATGGTAGATATTCACTGATTGTACCATATTATTCTTATTTCCCACCAATAGAAAACCCATCGATATTTTAGCCTTTCAAAACCTAAATAATTTTCTCAATACACGGCGGTGATACTTTTTTCTTTTTCAGGCTGTGGAATTGCGTGCTTCTTCTTACCAAATACAACACTGAAGAAACTAGAATAGTTTTCTGTTAGGTATATTATGTTGGCTTCATGTTTTCAATGTTAATGTTCGGTAATTGTAATTTTAACTTTAAACATGTTATTTCCTAATGTCTTGTGTTTACTATTAGTGCCATTGTTAGTTCTCAAATCTTCTCCTTCAAAACTTTGACGAATGAATTAAAAAATCATATTAAGTTAGTTTTAAGTACTTAGCATCTAACTTTATGACAACCCTACCCATTTGTTAATGTAAAAACAAATATTCCTGAGTTGTATTGAGTCTCAGCCAGGTCAAAATGTAAAACTACATTTGAAAATAAATAAAAATAAAACAATTTTTAAGTGTCTTCTTTTTCTATACTTTAAAATTGCTTATGTAACAGAAGTGATAACTCCGGGCAAGGTTGGAAAAGGGAAGATCTTCCCAGCCAGGCAACCTGGGGACCGAGGTCCTACTGAGAAGCGTTGGAAGTTGTGTATATGCTAGCGATGTAAATAACTTCAATATCGTGAATTAGGATTTGCTTGAACTTGTGTGCCTTGCGTCAATGTTGTAGCGTTGAATATCGCTTCACCGCTACAGTACTTCCCTCCTAGACCGAAGGTAAAAGACAGTATGCCTAGTATGCTCAAATCTTCAGTGAGTCGAGACGAGCAGAGATCAAATGTCCTTGGTGAGTCGGGACGTGTGTGCGATGCTCCAATCCACACAGTTACACGGGACCAGCGAAGATGCTCCAGTCCACAGTGAGTCGGGACGAGCGAGGATGCTCCAGTCCACGGTGAGACGGGACGAGCGAGACAGATTAGACGAACCACTTTTGAGTCTCAGGCCGTAGCTGTCTTTAAGTACTGAGGAGTCCAGTGAACTACGATCGTAGTTCCAGGTGAGCTCCGAATAGCGTAGACATGGCGTAGCTGTTTTGTAATGCAGGCTGTATGAGCGGTTGGATGTGAGGAATTTTATCGATGACGATGATGGTTAGAAGGTGCGTGTTGAGTCGGGAAGTCACCACAGTAAGAGAAGCTATGACGCCGCGCAAGGTTGGAAAAGGAAAGATCTTCCCATCTAGACAAGGTGTGCTGCCTGCGGAGTGGGTACTGGAGTCCTACTGAGAATCGTTAGAAGTTGCATATATGCTAGCAATGTAAATAACTTCAATATCGCGAATTAGGATTTGCTTGAACTCGTGTGTCTTGCATCAATGTTACAGCGTACTTTATTGACAAAATAAATAATCACAAACATATAATTTAGAAGTGATTTTATAATATACTTAGGACGGTGAACAAACACACGATATTTGCTATGTTTAGTGAAAACCGTGACCTTGAGAAGCCGATAGAGTATAGATACTATTCCTAACTATACTATATAATCCTTAATTATAATCTATACTTTCCTTCGTCGGCATTGATAGAATACTATACTATATTTATAGACCTATATTGTGTATAGGTGAGTCGCTGAATTGTGGTCAGGGGGTTAGGCATAATGTAAGAGTCTACACTACCGGCTACCCAATCCTCCAAACAGGAACTAAACAAAGTCAGACAATGGCATTACGGCGGCCACAATAGGTATGGCGGTGGATCCTTACCCGGACAAGTTGCTGCACAGCATCTCAACAAAAGGATTTGAAAATAAAAAGAAAAACAAAATAAATTTTAAAAATATTCTCTTTGTTTATTATAATTTATCATATTATAATCTCATCCATCTCGATCAGACTCACAACAGTTACTCGGCTAATCAGAAGAACGGTTTATTTACAAAACTATATTTTACAGTAGTAACATAAA
Organism: Caria ino melicerta; assembly: GCA_018237365.1. Classification (NCBI taxonomy): domain Eukaryota; kingdom Metazoa; phylum Arthropoda; class Insecta; order Lepidoptera; family Riodinidae; genus Caria; species Caria ino. The sequence continues at coordinate 17,420 of DVZN01000007.1, forward strand.
AATATTTTTAACAATGCTGAATGCATCAAGGCAAAGGAAAACTAATGTACAGCCAATGAAAGATGAAAATAGCAATAAAAATACTTTATCTCTGCACACATTGTTAAAAATATATTATCTCTATTAAGGCGTTACGTCAGTCTAATGTAATGACTAAATAGTTTATTTTACAAATAAATATGTACTTTGTAACATATTACATTCAGATTATGCTGAGAATAGGCACGTGTGTTTGTGCTTTGTCAATTGTAATATACAAAAAATATATTCACTGCACGGTCAAACATCATTTGGTTTTCAATAAATACATAAAATATAGCTCCATGATTACAAAAACAAAAATATCTAATGATCTTTAATTCATATAACATGTTTAGCGGTGTTTTTCAATAGATCTCCTTGTTACACAAAACATATTACTGCTTATATAGATTAGCTACCACTTTTAATAATTTCTTGAATTTCGGTTTTGCTATTTACCTAAAATAAAAATATAAATTGAATTTTGCAATAGTAAATATCCGTCAATATAAAAATTGTAGACTGCAAACTTAGCGCATGGAAAGCAGGGAGGAGATATTTTATATATCTACGCTAGAACAGTTCTGTAATTTATGATGACATATTTTTATTATGTTCGCATATTTTAAGGAAACGCTATTTAAATTCATCACCTGGGGCCTTACAAAACACCTTAAAGCAGTAATCACCCAATCATGAACCTGCCAAAGTACAAGCGACTTTAATTTTAAGGGAATTATGAGTTGATAATTTGTATCACTGAAATAATACTACTTCAAGGTGTTATTATAAAACTCCTGTGTACACAAAATCGGGCGTTACTTTAAGGGACATCATTCTGAAAACTACTAGTAAACATTCTTACACTGTATCCGTGCACGCGGTTTGCGTATCATAAAATAGTTTGGACTTTTGGTATATTAAAAACGCCAGCATTTTTATAATTTAATTAAAATTTATTTTCGAATATTGAAAAACACTACGGTAAAATAACAAAAGATATTTATAGTTTCCGATTTAAAAAACGATTTCGATTTGGTATTGATTTAAAAAAACAGGGATTGCAGTAATTTACCGTGAATTAGAATTCACAAAACCCCTAATTAAATATAGGTTATTTAACTCTGACTGGCCTATGACGAATCACTCTGTGTAAGACAAAGATTTATTTAGACTAGATTGAAATATATTATTGTCAACGTTCGTCAATTTGTCCAAGCAATACACTCCTAAATTCGAGGTTTATTTAAACATAATTTGTATAATTAATATATAAACTTATGTATATGTCAGTGAAATTGACTGTGTTACCCTCTAAAGATTGTGGATTATTTATACATTATTGAATACAACGCAAGGCACGAAGTTTTAGACGGTATTCATGGGTTCATGTTGTAACAACCTAGCAAATTTCATAGACACAGTAAACCTGTATTCATAACGCTGCCTATACTGGTGATTAATTCCTCTTTTTGGCACTAGAGTAATGGCAATAAAAGTTTTAAAAGTAAGACATAAAACTGTTTAACTTGAAATATGACAAATATAAACATCAATAACTTATGTTTTATACTATACATTAACAAATAAAGATGGCGCACCTGATAATCCTTCCTAATATTTTGTGACCGTAATCTTAGGCATGTGTAAGTAATTTCTTATGTAATGGCAATAGCAGTAGATGAGGAGGTATTAACTACCCGGGGTGCTATTTTTGAACATTCACCGATGATTTCGAAATCACCGATAATTAAAATACGAATAATTAAAACACTAAATACGAAATTCGTATCACATTTTTATGTTGTTGGTAGACGTGGTGTGAGTTTCAAAAACATACGTATTTTTTAGTGTCCGTGATTGACGAGTATTTTATCCATCGGTAATTTCGAAATGACCGGTAAATGTTTAAAAATTACACCCCTGGTCGAGTTGATGAATTTCAATCTACAAACCTACAACCCTATAATAGCAATGTTTTTAAGTTTCAGCTTTACATTCATTAAAAGAACAACTAAAATTTTGTTTTGTTCCTTTTCGGTTCCTTAAAATCTGAATTATCTAACTACATTTCATTTTACAATATATATATAAAACACATGCACTGCCTTAGAAAAATAAATATAATTCATAAAATATTGCAACTAATTATTTCTACTTTCACTTGCATTCAATTTGTCATAAAAATGTGTTCGTCTAGTGTACTACATGAACCCATCAATATACTCTATATTAATAAAATTCCACTTGCAACGTTAGCAGATCTTTCACGATTCTAAATCTACGATTCTGGTGTTGCTCCCATTATAATTGAGATACAATTTACAAATACAAACACTTATTCTAAAATATTGTCCAATAATGGAGTGAACCACGCAGTAGTTTATCCTTAGAATATGGTGAATGAATTTATATCAATACTTTTTAAATCAATTACATATTATTTTTGACTCAAATCTTTTAATATTAAAATTTAAGACTACTCACAAAGTAATTGATCACATATCGTAACAATTTATTGTCTATAAGTGTATATCTGCAGCGCCAAAGTGACTTTATACCAATTACTCATGTGTAAAGCATAATCTACTGATTCAAATTCTCATTAACTTTTAATATTTGTATATAAATATTTATAATCATATGAATTATATTAATATTTAATAAAAAATACATAATTAATTAAGGAGTCGTTAAAAAATCAGTCAGGCAGTTAGAAATCCATTATTTTCTAACAGAGACCATTGTTACTTTTCTAATAATTTCTTACACAGTCATTTGTATACATATAACCAATTTGACTCAATATGTGCAGTAACAATGAGTTTACCTTTGCGTGTTAGATATAATTAGACTCCTATTTTTTAAGATATAAATATTATTGGCGCTGCAGGCTATACAGTTAGACACATAAAAGGCAATCTACACCTTCATTTTTTATAGATTTATAATTGTAATAAGATGTTAGAAAAATATAAAAATAAATTGAAGTCAGCCCATAAGCATCTCCATAAATGCATCTCTTACATACATAGTGTCCATTAAAGGACAGTATTGTGGAATAATCCTCATTTTTACTGGAGTCGAATAAAATGCGTACACAGCCTTCTTCCATTATCTCCCCTTAATATAAAATTGCGACAAATTATTTTTTGTACAACTAACACCTACGTACTAGGGTAAGGCATTTTTATAATTATACATATAAATAATTAATTACAAATATAACACAATATAACTCTTATATACAGTCTCGAGTAACTTATATTTATATACAAAATTATACAAGTTACAATATGCACCAAATTTAATAATCTATATGAACTTTTTATTAATGATACTTTCAAATACATGCATGAGTAATAAATATTTCATGTATTTTTTACTCTATTGATTTTAAACAAGATAGACTAGAAGAACTTTGTGTTTTTAAATATTATTAACAGCAATTATAACAAAGTTAAGAACATTAGATAACATAAAAAAATTAAATATAAACAAAAAATATCGTCACGCCCATGTATCCTCAAAAGGGTAGACAGGTACGTACTAGTATTCATACCCACGATTAGCCGACGATATTAGGTCCCATGATGTGACGGGTGGCATGTCCGTCGCCAATCGCCAATGTAAACATGTAATCATAGAATTTGAATGTATCAGAAAAAACTCTGAGTATTGTTAAATTTGGCGCAAGTTGCACTAAAGACGTCCATTGACGAGTTTAAGATATACATTGAAGCAAGAATTGGACGAATGCCACAATGCAGGTCCATTCAATGATCCTGATCGACAGGGTTTGAGTTCGAGTATTTATAGTGATAAATGTCTTTTTATCCATGCTTACATAATTTCTTACTGAAATATCCACATAGACTAAGTAAAACTGTCAGCATTTTACAAAACATATTTTCACAATATTTTGATAATTTGATTTATTTTCTGAATTCTTGTGATCAAATAGGTATAATGAATACATTTCTCAGAATAATTACAGATTTTCAAACCCAAATTTCAATCATAAAATAATTAACTCGACATCAAAATTAGCTAATCTAATTTAAGCGAGTAAATTATAGTAAATGAAAAATAATTTTATTTTCTAGTTTTTTCGTTATATTGGACTTGCACGTTTTTATACGATCATTCGCCACTTCTTAAAGTTTTAATCGTTCAAAAAATATGTTTACGAAAAAACCGTGTTTGTGAAATAATATTTCACCACAAATTCACATAAAAATGTCAGTTTATCACGTAACACTTTCGGTCCATTGTTTAAGAAGGCCGTTCAAAAATGCATAAGCAGTCACTGATTAACTTTCGCGTCAGCTCGGAGGTGCCAATAACACTTCCAACCAGCAAGGACACGCCGTCACATCGCGCCGTGAATATTTTGGACCCCAACCCTTAGCGAAGGATATTCTGACAGACCTTGGGTCTACTGGGCCGACGTGGGGGAGGGACGTGGGCGGTGGAGGGGAGGAGGGGTCGAAAATGCACAAGCAGTGTCCCGGGGCGACCCTCCACACCAGCAGGGCCTTGGCAGCGGCTGCGTCGAGCGCGGGGGAGCTGACAAACACTGGCTCCTGACTCCGGTTGTACAACCAGACCCCGTCGGACTCTAACGACAGGGTTACACCTAGACCGATTTTCGCTCGTGTTTTCCGCACCTGAAAACAATACGTATATAGAAATTAGTAGGTATTAATATGTACACTTAGGATCTGACATTGGTCCGTGATCTGTGTGTCCCTACATTCTTATTTCACCTAAACCATCTGCCTCCCAGTCAAGCTACTAGTAAGAAGGGAGCAATGCATCCTCACTAACAAGACTACTGATGGTAGAGTGTTGTGCAGCAAAGTTGAGGTTAGGTCTACCGGCACCGTTTACCGTCTACCTGGAAGGTTAGGGTAGATTGCACGTCTTGCACATTAGGCCTCAAAACCCAACGGTTGCATTTTCTTATCAGGGGAACCGTTTGCTGTCTCATGGAGTAAAGAAAAACAAATTCACTGTGTTTATAGTATAGAAAAAAGTAAATTCTGAAAGTGGTAAATCTAATGTCGTATTATTTTTTTGGATTATAACCTTAAATTCGATATCGAGGCCGATTTTGTAGCGATTTCAGTGATTCATTTTATGTTTAAAACGTACTAACATAAAGTGCAAAACTAATATAAGACAGAATATTTACAAGTTACAGGGAAATTAATAATAATCATTTATTTTAGAATTGCATCTATCTGTCCATTCTTAAGGAAGTACACATACCAATAATTATGGCTATCATTGATTTAAAAAACTAATAAAATCCCACTTTACAATTGAACTGTTAATAGGTCAGAATGAATCTTCGATCGAAAGATTGGAATGGTGCGTATTGCATGTATGTAAATTGATTTAGTGTCGGACATTCCGCTGCGAGATAACCCCGCAGATGACTGCCGATAACTCGATGCGCATACGCCGCTAATTTACTAATACTTACTCGCCAATCTAATGGAATAATACTTAAAAAGCTCTTCCTATTCACTTATATTTTGAAAATTTTGGCAATTCTATTATGCATATCTGTTTATGATTCGTTCCTAGGTAAAACAGGCTTTTGTAGGATGAACGTGATGTCTTTATTTCACGGTCTGTACGTTTATTAAATATATGTTTGTTCTTACATTGAGGTTATATTAATGCGTAAAATTTAGTACTCTAAAAAAATCTATGTTTTTAGTATCAAAGGCAAGGAAATACATCAACAATTCCTTTTTTATGCCACATAACGATAAGTTAATACTGATTATGTGGCAAAGACGCAGCAAAGACATTTAGACAGGTTTTAAGTTTATTTATATGTATTGTACATGCGTATACGGAATTGATTGCTTCTTTGTGATCCAAGACCTTATCATGCTTAACACCTTAAAAGTAGAATAAAGAGAAAGAAAAAGATTATAATAGATATCCTGACTTTTCTTGCCCAAAAAGGGATCAGCATTTTCTTTTATAATAAATATGAGTAACGTAGTACACGTCGTCTATGTCTGGATGTAACCACCAACATACGCATTATCAAACAGACTATGAACATGTGACAAAGTGGATGCCGTGACAGTCCTCACGTAGGCCTTGTGTGGTGTGATTCCTAGCACGTTTGCGAATTTTGGCAGTCTCCAACCGGATACACGTGCTATTGTTTAATACTATTTGTTCAAATAGAATCATTTAAATATTGACTAATGAGCAATTTCGTTATAGACACCGTCATACGAGGTATTGATCCTATGATGCGCTATGGGTTTGATTTTTCTTGTTTTCTACATATAAAAATTATATAACAAGCATTCTATTAAAAAAGTAAAATATGGATCTAACATAGGAAACGTTGTACTGTCCTAACGCCGATTTGGAAAAACTATATCAACTGGCTCACCAGTAACATTACCTTAGTGACAAGAAATTTGTATATTTTTGCGTTTTAACTTTTATGCATGAGTGTAAAGTCTGAATTGGTACGATGGGCATGTCCTAAGCCAATACCTTGCTTAAAAAATAGGATTTTTTAAAAATAGATAAGTATAAATAGTTATTTATTAGATGAGTATTTTTAAGTTTTAATTTTATAATCAAGCAATTTATTTATTATGTCGAAATGCCAGATATTTCGAGTCCCGCGACCCATGCAACGCTGGACTAAAAGAACTAAGTAACTAGTCTAGTCTCTAATAAACAGAATCTGATGTTTAAACAAATAAATAACAGATTTAAATTCGGTTAGAACATATTTTAAATGTTTTTGGAGAAACCACTACACACACAAAAACCGAACCCTATAAACTGAGCGACGACAGCTTCAAACACCTTCTTCATGACTCCTCCCATAATGTATCACATGCAAGTGAAGATACGTATATACAGAGACTAAGAATAGTGGCCTATTTACCTGTTCTACTCGCGGTTCTGCCGTGTCGAGCGCGTCCAGACACAGCCCGTGCCTGCCGGAGCCGCAGGTCCCGCCACTCCCCCCAAACACATCCACAGCCTGCACCCTAACGCTGAACTGCCTCCCCACTCGCTGCGTCAGCTCCCAATACGCCAGCCTACACCACTCTGTCTCCCAGTTCTGCCGTTCTGAAATTGAGAAGGGTTTGGGTTATTTTAAGGTACCTATTTATTTTAACGCTATCTGAATTATTTCTAGGAAGGTTAATACTAGAAGTAAGGGTGAGCTAAGTCAATTTACGGAACTTGAGGTTGTTTATCTAGCTTCCCGCCCACGACTTCGCTCGCGTGGAATTCGGTTCTCGCAATACGTATTTAATACATACCACATAGGTACCTTATCAGTAGCTCCAATCTTCCTTTCTTAGCGGATGCCTACGTCACCGTGGCTATCTGCTTGCCAACAGCCCGATTGGTCCAGTAGTTTGGGCTGTGCGTTGATAGATCCCTGCGTCTAGCATGAGTTTACAATCGAGAAATTCGCTAGCGTCTCCCGTAAATTACTGGCTTTATTTGTATGAGAAATTTAGTTCTTTTCATAACCGATAGGGGCGCTGTACATATTCTCGTACAAATAATTTACGGAGACACTAACGAGTTTTTCGATTGTAAACTCATATTAGACACAGTCAGTCAACCTTTCTTTATATTTAGATTAGAGACATTAAGTTTGTAGAGGTGTTAGTATCTTATAGGTATACTTATGGAGATGATGAGAGAGATTAATATGATGCAGAGATGCAGACTTATCTTAAGATGTTAGAAAAGTGTGCTTTTGACTATAATTTCACCTTATTGACGGCTTCCCGATAAAATCATGACAAAGGTAGTATTTAAATAAAAATGAGTCCTTATTTCCTTTGATCACACTATAATTTGAGAAGGGCTGAACGACTTGATTATTGTTCATGTGTTTGTAACTGTCAGGAGAGTTTTGTGTGAACCAACTGTGGCAGAAACGAGCTAAGGCGACTCAAACCTCCCGTCTACTCCAAAAACCTTAAAAAATTGCGATTTGCGACATACTTTTGGCGACATTTTACAAACTCGGCGAAAAGTGGATGTTAACCGACTTTTACACATACAATTCTTTAAATTTAGCTACGCGGGAAAAGATAGTACCTACATATTGTATAATGTTACTAACATATTTTAGTCTAATTGATAATATAATATTTTTGTTTTTTTTAAATATATGTTATACCTTTAAACGAACATTTTTTGGGATCAGGATCTCAGAAACGGCTCCAACGATTTTCTTGAGTTTTAGTAGACGAAGGGTTTCTAAATCGATTTTATCCATAGGTTTTCTAAAAATTAAACCTAGCTAGGTTTCATTTTTTGAAAACCTATAAAAAAGTACCCAGGTACTATTAATTTTATCGCTTTTCATATAAACATTGGGAGGCAAAATCGCAGATGAATTACGTGATGGTAAGAAATTACTGCCTAGAGACACCAAACACTAATAAGGTAAATAATAATTACATAATATGTACTAGGAACAGTTCACGTCTATTATCCCTGAAGGGGTAGGCAGAGGTGTGCTAGTATCTTCACGACTCGTAATTTTAAGTATTTATGTTTCATACAGTGTGTTACATTTTTTTTAAATACTTATAGATTTTAAATAAGTTTATTTGTTGTGACTAAATTTGAATGGATTTAACTTATCTTTCTGTGCACCCCATCGTTACATAGT
>DVZN01000008.1:0-26062 GCA_018237365.1 Caria ino melicerta
AGCATTAACGTTGAATGGTATACTATCAAATGCTTGCCAGAAGTTTTTCAATTGTGAGCAACAAGCGACCAAACACAGGACTGCGTGGATTACTGCTTCACTACGACAACGCGCCCGCCCATACCGCGCTCAGAAGGAGGGACTTCTTAGACAGCACGCCGGTCAAACTCTTGGGTCACCCTCCTTACAGCCTTGATCTAGCACCGTGTGACTTCTTTTTATTTACTAAAATAAAAACTCAGCTCAAAGGGATACAATTTTCGTCGCCGAAAGATGGGCTGTCAGCGTTTGAGCAGGCTGTAAATGAGGTGTCTGCAGCGGAATGGAAAAAGTGATTCAAAAATAGACGCATGAAACTTTGTATTGAGGCTGGTGGAGAATACTTTTAAAAAATTCAATAAAAATATACTTACCTATAGAATATTTTTTGTTATTTTTGCCAAATTTTCTGACTGTCCCACGTATCTATAAAAAAAGCGCATCAAAATCAGTTACGTAGTTTTAAGATCTAAGCATACATAGCGACAGTGAAAGAGACTTTGTTTTATACTATGTAGTGATTACAATATGTATTGACATAGATAATTTGATAAAGTAGGTAAGATAAATCGAAAGGGATAAACAGATGCGACTTTATTTTAAGCTAACTAGCGATAAAAATGCGTGTAAATCCGCAAGCAACATCTAGTCACCTATAAATCCTACTTAATATAAAAAAGTATCTAAAACCCTTATTTTAAAATAGAAAAAGCAACCCCATGAATAACGGAAAGCTGTCAATAAAAAACCTCGGATAATCCCACTTCTACGGCGGGGTATCTACAAAATTTCACGCACCCTTTGTAATAATATGTGCATAAAGTCTCTTATCTACCCTCTTTCCAATCGCAGTGCCACGAAATCTCCAAAGCTCAGATAAAAAGGCTCACTATATCATATTGGCACTTTCGACAGAGGATGGAATATTCGCACTTCCCGAAGGATAATGGCACTACTTACTAGTTTGGTAAAGGCAAAATGGATCGTGCGGTAAGGGATCAAACATTAGAAATTAATCATCGTATAACATGAAATATCCAACCCATATTTTAATGCACAAAAACTTATACAAATAATTATTCAACTTAATAGACTGATTTATAAATACATAAATATCCTTGGACCTAACCCTTGGATTGGATTGATCTAACCCTAAAGTAAGCAAATTATTGTTTGTATTATGGGTGCTATTCAATGATATTATACATAAAAACTCGATACTCTCTGCCTACCCCGTAGGGGACTTGGTGTGAAGATATGTATGTATGTATTTTTTACTGTTAACACATGTTTGTTTGGTGTTTGTTTCCCTCATTAGGTGTGTCGATCAATGTTTCTTATCAACATAATAATCTGCAGGTTATAATGCCAACGCAGAACCTATATCAGAAGTATATAAGAACTGGTCAGCAAGAATAGTGCAGCATGAGATGGACCATTTGGATGGGAAATTGTACACAGACATAATGGACAGAAAAACATTAAATTGTACATGTTGGGAAGAAGTAAATTTATCAAGAGGAAATATAGCAGTGCCATTCCATCCATAAATAAAGTACATACATTAATAGTGTTATTAAAGTCTTTCTAAATCTATCATATTGTCTCCTCTGAAGACATTGTTTTATGTTCTGATAGGAACAAGTTTTGCTGTGATAAATATAGACGAGAAAGTAAATTTAATTTATGTATTTTTTTATACAATGAGCAAGCAAATGAGCTGACAGGCCACCTGATGGCAAGCAGTCACCGTAGCCATATCTGTAACAAAAGGAGTCCCCTTTTGTTATAGATGTCTAAGTTGATGATCTAAGTTGCAGACTTTTAAAAAATTGATTAATACGCCTCTTGAATGACATGGGGTCATGAGTTACAAAAATCCAAAAGAAACTAATGAAATTTGAAAGATTACTCGAGAATAATGCCCATTTGACTTTGATGAAGATAGTTTTATATTCCCACCATCAACTGCAACACATGTTTGTCACCACTCCATGAGGTTAGCACAGACACTTTGTGCACACAAGTGTTTTTTTTGTCTTCAAATGATGCTAAAATTTGGAAGCATTGTTTTATTAAAAACGATTTGTTTGTCATGGCTCACAATTCTAGTTGAGTGGCGATAGGGTTTCTCACTAAACACCACGAGGGGAGAAACAGGCCAATGTACTGCGGGACGGAAGGTATGAAAGACACCGCCCTAGAGGTCCCATTTCAATCTGAATTACCATCCACCTTTTTGAGCACTTGATTGAAAATGGGGAAAATCTTACCATATACTAATGAACTATCTACAAAATTTGCAGTGCTTTGCCAACAAAATCTTTTAGCAATTTGGTTCCATTTTAAAACACTACTCGTTTTTGAGTTCTAAAATATTGGCAAAATGAAATTCTATTTTTGAAGTAACAGGTGATTAAACTCTAATTTATTGCATCCTCGCTTCAACAATGTGTGTCATAAAAAAGGAGCTTTATTTTTTTCTATGACGGCACGGATGCCGGAGTTTTGGCCGAGGGTACTATAAGCAATATAAGCACAGACTGGCTTTTAACTTGATAAATATGGTAAAAAAAAAAATTAAAGCGCACATATTTTATTTGATACTAATCTTGTATAAGTACAAGTTTATTAGAGTAGTAAACATTTAAGTCCAACAATAAATACACCTTGGTTACAATAGAAAAAATACTCTTTACATGCCAAATAACTTAGTTTCTACAACTAGAGTAACAATGTGCTATATGTGTGCAATCATATTAATAATTATTTGGGTCAACATTAAGAATCATGCTTTTAATTTTGAAAACACAAGGAATGAAATTAAACAATATTCACCTTAATCTCACTAGACATTGGCAAAATTGGTTGCCTTAATGCGACTGAAGGCCACCTTCAAAAAGATAAAATATTTGCCTTACCCCATGTTGGTTCAGTTTAGTACCCAGACGTGGGTAAGAATGTACGTGTTGAAATATATATATTCAATTATAATATAAGAATTGTAACAATTACACGAGTAAAGCTCAAGTTGATAAGAGAGTGAGTCCCACCCGGTGTTGGTCCGGGCTCCTTTGCAGAAAAGACCATCTATCTGCCTTCCTGCAAGGCAGCTCATAAAAAGCAAACAACGGCTTAGTGTCACTAACACCTTTACCTCTGACTAGGTGGTAAAGTGGCGTACCGACTCGCCCGGTTTGGTAACACCGCCTTACCTATTCCTGCCGCCATATCGTCAGTGCTTGTCATTCACGTGTTCTAGTTTAGGGGATAAGGTAACCAGTAAACTTATGCACGAAGCCAAAGTCCCGGCCTGAGGTTGGTAACGCAGTGATGGCATCAAGGTGGTAATGGTTACCACCTTTGATGTTAATAGGCGCCGTGAATTTTTTTCTATCAGGAAATCCGTCCGTCCATCCGTCCGTCCAAACAGTACCAATGTCTGTTCGCTTCCAAATCACTTTACAATAAAGCATTTTTAACTAGTAGCTGCTCACAGATTCGCCCCTTTACTGTTTCAAGCGCGTAAATTAATTTCAATCTAACTCGGAATAAATAAATCATGGCTTAATTTTTAGTTTTTCAGTAAGTAAAAACCAAAACCATATACAGCACAGCTCTATACTTTTTCTTACCTTACCATTCGAGATACTGTTTATGGAGTTTGAATTATACATCATGGACATACATGAAATATTACATATGCAACTTTTAACGTCTTATAAAAAAGTTGAATAAGTGTTTCACTATTCTTGCTGATTTTATTTCTGTTAATGTTTCATAAAAAAACTCAACTTCAAATTCATGTACATATTCTAATGTTTTATGGGATCAAATCTGTATATAAATGATGAAGTTCTGAGATAACAAACATAAGAAATAACAACCGAATCAAGAAACTCCTTGTAGGAAAATCCATTGAAAATAAAATTTCTAAAATAAATAAAACTTACCTGTGATATTTACTATTTTATAATAAATGGCTAATGTGTCATATATTTTGTAGGGTAATTTTTGCAATAATTAGTCACTATCTATCTAATTTAAGTCCACTTTATTAATTTATATTATATTGCTTTTATTAGCTGCATTTTAAATTAATATTGAATTAAATATATGTTAGTTCTATCTAGCAAGGGCTTAAGTGGAGGTTTCTAATAATGCCAGTATTGCACTAGGTTGTATTTTACAAATTTCATTCTATTTAATTAAAAAAACAAATCTTTGTTAATTTGGAAAGAATTTTACAATCGCTAATATTTAACACTTCAATTGTACACCCAGATTATAGAAATTGTAATAAAAACATAACACAACGCTTCTTTAAACATTATAAATGCGAAAGTAGTTCTTTATAGCTGAACTATGGGACTGATTGTATAGAAATTTAATAAAAAAACTGAAAAGGAGTATATTATACATCTTCTGGTTATAATTTGAATGAGAAGAAAGCATATGAACGTAGACGTTTGTAGCGTTAATTCCAGGATAATCAGTTTGTCTTCCAGTAGTTCCAAGGATCTCCCCTTCAGACTTGACTCAAAGTTTCCATCCGCATCGAACGTCCCAGCGCATCAGTTATCTATAATATTTATTTACGGTTATGGATGTTTGGAGGTAGAATTTAGTTAGGGTGAGATTTTGTATCAATACATAGTATTATATAAAGTCGCTTCGCGTTGGCTGTCCCTATGTATGCTAAGATCTTTAAAACTATGCAACGGATTATGAGTTGTTTTTAATAGATAGAGTAAGGGTTATATGTATAATACGTTTAAAGTAATAGAGAAACATTAATGATTTTAGAGGTTTTAAAGTGAGCAACATTCTGTAGTATATTTTGTATCAGTTTTGGAGCCGCGCGAAGCCGGGGCGAGTCGCTTGTTTAATATAAATCCAGTGTTAAGTTTGGTCGTCGGCCTGGTGGTGGCCAGCTCCTGCAGGAGTGCTCTCAGCCCTGGGTATGGAGGCGCTCACCTGAGCGGGTTGCCCCCGAGCGAGGACAGGCTGGAGAGGCTGGACTGGCCGCCAGTGAGCCCGAGCCCGAGGCGGTCGTCGTCGTCAGCCTGGTTGTGGCGCAGCTCCTGCAGCGTGTACACCAGCTTCGACCACTCGTCGTGTCGGGGTTGCGACACATGCTGCAATATGACGTGCCTCGTATTTATTTATTTATAAAAAACAAATAGATTTCACTCTCTTGTTATCGGAATGTAATAGTTTTTCGTCCATTCTAATTTTCAAACAATAAACAGTCAAATATCAAGTCACGGCGGATGAAATAGTTACGGTTCTGATAACTGCCCTAACGAAATGACGTATTGCACTTCTTATCACTAGTAAAGTCGAATAGTAAGATATCGAGAGGTCGTGCTAAAATATTTAAGTGTAAGTAAAAATGAATGTGTTCATATAAAATAATACGTGCGTACCTCGGCGAGCTCGTAGACGAAGATGCGTCCGTCGTCGGCGCCCGCCGTGAGCGCGCCGCCCGAGGGCGCCCACGACACGCGGTTCAGCGCCGCGCCCCCCTCCGCCACCACCGTCGCCACCGGCACCTGCACCACACGTCTTACGCTATAGGATCTAGCACACCCTCGTGTATTAACTCCACCTTTTCCGTGTTATTCATTTTAATTTAAAAACGCAATTTAAAATAATTCCAAAACAGTTACATTGCGAAAAAGCAGTATGTGTGTGTATAACGTACCTCGGTGTCGCGGTTGAGGTTCCAGAGGTCGAGGCGGCCGGCGGCGTCGGCGGCGGCGAACAGCGCGGGGTGCGCCGGCGACCAGCGCACGTCCGACACGTAGTCGCCGCTGTCCTCGAACGAGTACAGCGCCTTGCTCTCCTGCGGGCCACGGTAACCTCACGATATACGTTACTTAAAAACCAAAATTTAATCTATCATACAATCATAAAAACTTATGCTTGGTGAAGAATAACTGCAGTGTGCGCACGCGTACCTTGAGGCTCCACAGCTTGAGGCTCCAGTCGACGGAGGCGGTGAGGTAGAGGTGCGACAGGTCGAGCGCGCCGGGCGCGGCGTGGCAGGCCACGGCGGTGACGGGCCCGGCGTGCGCCTCCACACACTCGGCCACGCCCGCGCGCGCGCCGTGCCGGCAACCTGAGCATCACACGCTCTGCTTACACATTGCTATCTCGTCGGCTGTAGCGTCGTTATAATATTTAAAATCTTGAATTCTGGAATTCCTTAATGCACTTTTTGAATATTCCTAAGTTCCTAAGCTATTCGGAAAAAAGGAGTAGGGAAGGCCTATTAATATATTAACTGAAACCGTATGTCAAAAGCGAATCATCGGGGATAGCCAAACGTTATAGAAAATTTCGACTGCGAATAGTTCAACAGACTTCACTATTGAACTACTCGCAGCATCGGCGTGAAAGGTTAGAATCCTACTCTACAGGTGGGAATCCTACTAAATAGTTCAGATATATTTGATATTTTGCATCGCCGGCACTTGGTAAAACTTCTACATATTCGGTATAAGCGGTATAACACATAGGAAGACATATTGGTTTTACCAGATCTAAATGTACAACAGACGCTAAGGTTTCTCAAATTTAAAATATTTGTGATTCCTCGTAGAATTCTTTAGATGCAATTAATTTTTTTTTAAATCTGTGTAAGGCATTTGACTGTGTAAATCATAATATGTTCATGTCTTATTTGCCTTTCTATCATTTATATTATTGCCTTTCTCTTAAGTTTTTAAAGTCTTAATTAAGTAAAATAACGTCAAAATTATTAATACAACATCCAACGGCTCTGAGGTAAAATAAGGTGTCCCGCAAGGATCTATTTTGAGACCTGTGCTATTTCTTATACACATAAAAGACCACTCTTTTGTTAGGGTAAATCTTTGGAAATGTCGTGCTATTTGCTGACGATACATCGATAATTTTTTGAAGTAGATATTAAAAATTCTATGTTATAAACGCAGCAATTTTTTTTAAACTTAACAGAAACTAAATGTGTTAGATTTGTCTTAGCCAATGTAAATTGATATATAAAATAGCGATATACATAAAGAGAATAAGGTCTTTGACTGATATCCTAACAGCTAGATTACTCTACTTAGCATATTTTCATAGTATTATGTCATGGTTTGAAAGGAAAAAAGAATATTCATCTGAATATAGGAGTTACAAAATGTAACGAATCACTTGATAATATCATGTTATTATATCGTTGTGGGCATAGTCGTACTACGTCGACAAATAACGAGACTCAAGTTCGATTCCCGACGGGGACGCCCGTACGTGTGCCCGTACATAGACATTCGTATTTCTGGATCTGAGTGTTTATTAAATTTATTTCGATGTGTATATGTATAAAATCGTTGACTTAGTACCCTTATCGTAAAAAAATATATATTAATTTTATTTATTGAAAAGGGCGGCTCGTCGGCCTTTCGATATAGTTAGGGAGGTACCGGTGTAGACGTTCCCGTCCTCGCCGGCGAGCACGAAGTTGTTGACGTCGCCGTGCGGGAAGGCCATGGCGGAGACGGCCACGGCCTTGCTCTGGCGGTGCTGCAGCTCCAGCGTCTCCTGCGGCTGCGACAGCATGTCCAGCGACCACGAGCACATGCGCCCGTCCGTCGACACCGAGATCAGGTTGTGCGCGTTCTGGCTGCCCACCACCGACAGGCAGTACACCGGGTGCTGCGCTCCGAATACGTTCGACACCGTTACAAATCGACAATTTTCTAGCGCTTCAATATAAAAGAACATTTTAATTTCCGAGTATTGTTTCTTTTGTGATTTTTAATGACCAATATATTGTATCATTTTATTTTAGCTGTGTGGTGTTCGGCAGAGTAGAATTTCACCAGTCCATGTCTGCTCGTGGGTGACGTAAAAGGCGATAAAGGGCCCCTCCGGGAGGTGGGCAGCGGCGCCTTCCGGAGACAATACAGTCCATAATAAGTATACTGTACCTGCCCAGCGTGGTGACTATGGGCAAAACCCCCTCTTGGAGAGGCCTACGTCCAGAAGTGGACTGTAATAGGCTGTTTTTATTGTTTGTTTGTTTGTTTTTATATTAGACCTTATTAGCATATTTGTTGATAAGGTTTCTTTTAGAAACTTGATTATCTTATTAAAACAACATCATTTATTTGATATTAACTTAAAAATGAAATGAAAATGGACTAAATGAATTTGATTGCAATAGATTTTCTAGAAAACAGTTATCACAAAATTGTAACAAGGTACTTAATAATATCACAATTGTCTACCACATTATGGTACGTTAATAAATAATATTTAATATTTTTAAAATATAATTTATACTTTTGTTAATTCACTACATATTTAAAAATTGTTTTCACAGTTTAATTTAACCTTCTCTGAAGTAGGCTTTTACCTTTCTAATTCCAACCAGAGATGACAAATAATGTCAAGCAGAATTTGGAATCTTATCTATGGACAGATATATTTTGTAACGTAAACTTCGTGAAACTTTTGATATTTCTAATTATAGCAAATGTAATGATTAATAAAGTATAATTTACAGTGTGCGCTAACGACGACAGTGGAGTCCGTTGTATCGGTGTCCTTTTCTGCACTCGGTTGTCCCAAAGCACTATTTGCCCCGAATATGTCCCACCTAGAATCAGGTTCGGGTGAAACCTGTGTGGAGGAAATAATACGTTTGAGCGAACGAAAATAAAACTGATTTTATTTTTAATTTAAAACTGTGATTTCAGTCATACAAGTTTTTGGTTGAAACTGAGGTAAGGTAGAAAATAGCCAATGCCGTAGCCGAATGTTCATTTTGATGCTAGTATGAAAGTATTACGGGTATCTTTATTTCAGTACCTTGGCTTCAACCTAGCCTAGCTTAGTACCTTTGTTAATCGTGGGTGTTTTAGTATATCTACTGGACTTACGAGGGATAATAGGCGTGAAGGTACTTTTTTATTTCAGTTGTAGTCTTAAAAAAATACTTATAAACCAAAAAAAAATTGCATCAAATATTTTATAAACACAAGTCTATTAAAAATATTTGGTGTGAACTTTTGTTTCACTTTTTGCATTTATTTATGCACGCATATAGAATGATGCATGTTAACGATAACCTTTGAAACTATTTTAATCAAATTTCAAAATTTAAATTGGTTCAATTTAAAACTAAGGATAGTTAATTTAATTCGTAAATAGACAAAGAGGGGTAGGCGCGTACCTGGCGAAGGTGGCGCTCATGACGGGCGACTGGCAGTGGAAGATGTCCTCGGGCGTGGCCTTCTTGAACTTGGTGTTCCAGACGAGGCACACGCCGTCGGGGTCGTGCGGCGCGTCGTCGCTGTTGTGGTAGGCGGCCAGCATGAGCTCGGGGTGCGCGGCCGACCAGTCCAGGCACGTGACGCAGCGCCCGCGCGACCAGCGCTCGTCGTAGAACGTGCGCACCAGCGACAGCCGCGCGTCCGACTTGTCGTCCCTGCGCAACACTTGTAGGGACAGACCTTCGCCGACTACCGAATACACAATCTGTCGTTTGGATCACCGATGCAATGTTGCGACGTACAACTTCCCCACAAAAATGGGGACATTTCTTTGCTATTTATCAAATTAAAAATTATTAAAAATATTTTTATATTTTCCCATTTTTGTGGCGAAAAAGTTCTACGTCGACAACATTAATTTGTATAAACGCGCGTTTTTTTTAACGTATTTTATTTTTTTTAAATTTTATCTTTTCCATTTATTAAATTTCATAAACAAAGAAAAAGCTCCTAATATATAAATATTTTTTCTTTTCCTTGCTTTTTGTTTTAAATTACATATGTGGTACCTACAAACTAAGATCTCTGTTAGCCTTAAGGTTGACTGGGAGACAATGCATATTTAGCATTAAGTCCTCCTTTTGTATTCACAATGATTTATTTGTGTACAATAAAGTTTAAATAAATAAATGAATTAAAATAGCTTAAAAACATGTACTAACTGTGCGTTCTCGCTGTCCCCGCCGCCGGTGTAGTCCGTGTAGATATCGACGGACTCGGCCAGGGCGCGCTCAATGACGCGGCCCGCGCGACTTATGAACTTTTGGAACTCCGCCGACAACATAATCGTCTGCTTCTCGTCGTTGCTTAGCTCGCGAACTGCAAACATTCAATAATTACTACAACCTATTCCGATACCGTATTTTTTAAGTAAATTAAATAAATAAATATTCCTAATATGAGACTGCCACCATTTCGATGATATATGGGCGCGACGATATTTATTTATTTATAAATATTCCTAGCAAATTATACAAATTGATCTATTACCCCAAAATAAGCAAAATATTTGCTTATGATATGGGTGTTAGTCAGCATTATTATACATATATAAATACCGGAATAAATGTAATAAACATTCAGACCCACAAATAAGAACATCTATGGTCATCACACAAACGCCCCCGTTGGGAAACGAATCCGAGCCAAAGACAAGTTAGGTAAGTTTTCTTTTACCGGATCTACTCAGTGTGACCACAAGTCAAATCCAATGGTAGTTTATGTAGTCATCACAAGTACCACTTGTAAGGTGCATGCTATGATATATTATAAAAAAGCTACTGATGCGTTACCCGCCTACAAATTGCATTTAAAAGTGACTAATATTATTTTCTGATACATATTTATTATTATAGCAAGTATAAGTAAAATTTGTGAATTTCAAAATACTTTCGCATATTTTTTACGGTGGTTGTATAATTAATTTATTTTTTGTAAATACAGGAAGGCAATTTTAACAAAAAATGTTTCAATATTTTGATAATGAAACTGGCAAATTACAAGCAATTGCCTTCTATTTTTCTAGCTAAAATAAAGCGCGTGTAACGCATCTATAGTTTTGATATTATATCATAGGGTGCATATGACTAAATAAAAGTGAATTCCGATACCTTTCTTTTCCTTCTCCTCTTCTTTCTTCTCCTGTGGCGCAGCAGTGACCGCCGGCTGTACCTCCTTGACGGTAGGCAGTCCGTGGGGCAGGATGCCCGGCGGCAGTTTCCCGTGAAATGCGGCTTCCTCGTCATCGCCTTGCCGAGCGCCGTCGCCGTCGAATGTAAGCACTGGACGGTGAATAAGAATGGCCCTTGTGCGGGGGGCAGTGTCGAATGCGAATACGACAGATTTATCAAGAGAACATTTGTTTTAAAACCGATAGTAAAACAGTTTTATTTGTATAAAAACAGACTACATAATCCAATTAGGATATTGTCCAAATAATAATAATAATATAATTCTGTCGTACTTTTCAATACATAATCTCATGAAGTTCATTCGTATATCAATTTAGTAATTGTATACTTTCGAAATAAGGAAAAAGAAACTTTAAATGTTATAAAACTAAATATTATGCTTCAGGTAAAAATACTAAACTCAATAACTTCATGATAATATGAGTGTGTGATGTGTGTAATGTTTTGGTAGGATATATTATATAGTAACTGAAATTAAAGCTACTTTACGGAAAACATGTTTCTTCAAACATATGTAAAAATATATTTAATTTTTTCATTTATTTTGCAGATCAAATATTTTATTAATGAATTGTGCAATGTTTAGAAAATATATTTTTAAACTTAAGTAAATAATCCACATTATATAATTAAATTTATTATTTATATAATTAAACAAAATTATCTCAGAAAAATCGTAACATGTTTCTGGAGCTTAGTTAAAAATGTCTAAGTGTTTAGTTGAAAAATAGGTATAGAGTTTACATATGTTTGTGTTACGATTTATAGCGTAATACTTACGTTACGTTGTCGTCAAAGTTAGACTTCGTTATAATGTGGTGTTAAAAAGTTTTAATTAAATTAAACTAAGTATAGGAAAAAAAGAGTATTTATAATTTTAATTATTTACTTTAGTAAGTATTACGTTAAAGTTATATGGCAGTTTACTCATGAAAAAAGAAAAATAGATAAGCTTTAAGATTTGTAAGAGTTAGTAAGCAAATTTGTGAGACCTGTACCGCTTTCAAATAACAAACAATCTGTTTACTGGAATCATTTAATTTTGACTTATTTTTTAATCAAATGAGTAAAAGATAACAACTTTATATTCAAACTTCTGCATATTTTGTGAGCTTAGTTACCACACAAATTTACCACTACCTTAACTATTAATAGATAAAATAACTACAAAATATTAGTTTCATATTAATATCAATACTATTAAAATATTAAACTACTCTGGGCCACGTAGCAACGCAACTAAAGATGCACTCTTTAGAAGAAACAAATATAATGAAATCTATGCACTTCTTCACACAAATTAAAATGATTAGGTGCAATTATAGCACATTTGTAAATACTGATAAAAGCATTAATGAAGTGACAGAAAGCTTTACGTAAATATAAAAAATGCACAATACTTCCGGAGCTCTCCACTAGAGAGATATTACAAAACATAAAGAAATAAATAGACCATTAGAATAATAATAATATGATGACACGTTGTCATGCATAAAAATATTTTATCTGTCACATGCATAATAAAAAAATACGTATCTAATACTTATCGCATGAATACAAAAATAATATAAAAAATAAAAATAGCCCTAATTAAAATTATAAAAATACAAGCTGTGTAAAATATACCTGTATTGAATAATGGTGTTTGTGTGTTTAATGTACTAATAATATGTTAGCAACTAACATAAATAGCGTTACATATATGAAGGGTAATACAAAACATGCTAAGTGACAGCAGCACAGGCTCTACCAAGGGTATATATTAGTTCCATGATTGTTCTTAAGGTTCGGAATTGAAACCTACCTGTGAACTCGTCCTCCCACTCTAAACCCGGGTTTAGATTGTACTCATCTTGAAAAAAGGGAGGAAAAACAAAATATGTCAGTATCTTTCGACCAAAATCATTAAAAAAAATCTATACATATATTACGAATTAGAAATGCCCGATACTTTACAGCATGAGAAACATCAACACCATTTGATATAACTATAAGACTATTATTTTTTGTTTATATAAAGTGGTTTACGAATAACAATATATTCTGGATCTAATCCCACATGTTAGTTAGTTCCCCAATCTATTCTGAAATTCCCAACACTCAGTTTTGTAGGACTTGATCCAAAATAAGCACAGTCCTAAAGTTATATGAAATGGGGCTTCGTGTTAAGACCTGTGCAGTGTAGGTTAGTATAATACGAAAGGGTAAGTGGGCGTGACATGATATGGCAATCCCCATACCACCACCATAATCGATACACACATAAAATGATATATTTATATGTTGTTCTAATGTTGCTTTTATGGCCTTAATAGTAGTAGCCTTAGGGCCACGTGGAGAACTCAGGAAGGCCACAAGATTGTTGGTAATGGAGTGCATACCACATCATTTGGTAATGCATTAGTTCCGATCGTTGCTCGCCCCTTTGCTACCAGATTTCTTGATAGTGTTGACATCAAAATGAATATCATATTTTTGTAAAAATAGCAAAACTTTGTGAATTTTGATAAAAAAACTATCCAGTAATCTAGTATAGTTTAACCTAATAGGTTAGTAAGAAAATCTAGAAGCGTGATGGGAAAGTACTTCTTATATATATACAAATAAATGAGACGAGTTTAATCTACATTGCCAACACCAGTTTAACCGACATAACAGATATGTTAGAGTCATCCCGGGAGGAATAATGACTTACCGTAATAGTCGGTTGCGTGTGCTATAGAGGACAAAATAAAAATTCAACATCAGTTCAATATATACACTTCACACTTAAAGGTAATAAAATTGTATTTTACTATAGGGATGATATTTAATTTATTTATTTTTAGTAATTGTTACTTTTGATCTGTTATTTATGAAACACATAGCAGTGGTGAAATGGTATTCACAATGATTTGTGTATGTGTTAACGTTGACTACATGCACATTTCCACTACACAAACCCATACATGCATAAATATGCAAAATTAAAAAAACATGATTTCATCAAAAAACGCATGAACAATCAAAAATTTGATATGATAATGAAATTGATAGACAATAACACATAAATTGAATTTTTTCACATATTTTTACATTAATAATATAATTTTTCATGAATTCAATAATTTAGGAAAGTGAATGAGGTTTAAAGTATTTGTAAGTTATTATAATTCATTACAAAATATAGGTTCTTTATTTCTAATCTAGTGAAAAATAATTTTATTACAATAGTGTTAAAATATATTATAAGAACTGCTATGGAACTGGAAACCAATAGCTTATAAACATAAATTGACGTTAATATAATTGTCAAAACAGATTTAAATGATAAAACATTTTTATTTAATATCATCTCCAAACAACCCATCAACCTCTGATCCATTGAAATACAACCCTTAAGGTACTTTTTACTTTAAGTTAATGCCTAATGATTACTATTTCTTCTACTTGGTACAAATAAAAAAAAATTAAATATAGAACTACTACAGAGTAAAAACAATTTTTTTATAAAATAAAATGAAAAAAAAAATTCGAAATAAAATTATGTCGATTTCTGGACTAGTGACAATACATTAACCCAATAAAGTAGATGAGAATAAAAAGGTTATGTACGGTGTTAATAAAGTTGAAATTACCTTTACGTGGCCGCCACCAGTCCTCCATGTATCCTGCAAGCGGTGATGCATTGGAAGAGCAGCCTTTTTTATGGTAGCACAAACACAAACATTCACCAAAGACTCACACAGTATTTACTTTTACGATAGTTATTTCACTTGGAAGGTTGGAAGGAAGTTATTTCACTTTAGGGAACAACAGTCACAGTTGGGATACAAATTAAATGTTAGTAAAGAGTAAACTTAAAATAAGTTTATATAATCTTTTAACAGAAAGCAGTTTAAATAGTTGTAGTTTAATATATAAAACAAGATATAGAAGTAGGTAAGGGTGCCTTAAAGAGTTCTTAATATAAATTAGAACATAATGTACAGTTTGATATCACAAAAATCTATTAATGCTTAAAACTCTTTCATGGACGTAATTGTTACCTTCAAATTTTAATCCTTGTCTCTTTAATTTTAGATTGTAATTGTATGCTTTGGCCACAAAGAATCCAAGCACGACCGGTATGCCAGTATACTTGCGCGATTAGCTACAAATGTATCTAGATGACTTTGCTGTTTGACAGTTGGTGAAATACCTTATGGGCGGCAGTTTATCTTATACGACCGGCGACATGTCGTCAATCACACTCTGTGGGAGTATATTTTCAAATTTCTAAATAATGCCCGAAAAGTGAGGTTGGGTAAGTTAGGTCGGATAATGCGCCCGAGTAAATTTGGGTTTTTGCGCAAGTTTGCACACTATGACTGAACAATTTATAACTGAATACTTAAAAAAGATTGAGGAAGATTTTGTGAAAATTTCAACCTAATGTTTGTGATGTCTAGCTGCCAAGGAGAAGAGTTATGACATCTTGGTGGTTATTTTTGCAGTTTGTAGGAAGTAAAGCATAGGCATGTTAAATGTTGAGTATCACATGCCCATCCCAATGTTTCTACTGAGAGGGAAGTGGAGGGTCAGTTTCTTACCCTCCAGACCAAACACTGTCAGTTATTGCGGTAGTAATAGTTTAAGTGATGACTCCCTGCTCAAGCAAGTTGCAGCACAACATTCTATCATCAGTGCGATGTAAAGTTTGAGTTATTAATAAAAAAAATTGAAACTGACAATTTTTTTTTAAATTATATGTCCATTTATCATGGGAAACTGGATCTTAAATCAATTACATTATTTTGTAATCATAGCATAGCATGTGATGTGACATAAGGTAGATATTGGCCCAAGCGCCACTCGGTAAACGCTCATGTTCTGCCTAAACGCCCATTGAGCTGTAGAGGCCGAGCCGGCTATCAGCTATAATTCATTTCGAACAAATAAAAATAAGGTAGATAGACTTAATGTAGAACTATGTATCTATTTCCTATGAAACTCTAGTCTTCTATACTAAAATCTGCTAGATGCTTGAAATAATAAATGTTATGTTTATATCTATCTCAAACTGTGACTGTATTTTATCATAATATAGTGAACTGAATTAACACTTATGACGTCACGAAAGCCAATGAAAATCAAATGATGCGTGTGATAAATCTACTGTCTGAATTTCCTATCGTAATAATATTAAAAAAAAAAATATTTCAACATTAACAGGTATATGCGATTGTGTCTGTTCCTGTCTTTGCTTAATGTAATCTGTCAGAACATTATCATAATACATTAGGGCTATCACCCCGGCCAAATGACAGCGACGCATCTAAAACATCTAGGCGCCAAGAAAAGCCAACAAAATCAAAGATTTATAATGTGATGTTGTAATAAACATAATATGTAATAATCAATCAACACTGCCCTATATTAGTATCTACATTGTACTCGTGCGAAGACGGGGCTGGTTACTAGTAATAAATAAATAACATTTACAGATAAACACATACTTTATAATGATGACCAATAGGTAATATTTTAATAGGGCTTGTTTTTAATTCAGACATTAGATATGCAAAAGAATTGCGAAAAGTAAATACTGCTTTGTAACTACATTATGTCATTGGTTACCATATGCCTTGTATCATTTGCAAATACGCTACTCAACTACATCACATACAAAAGGCTATGAAAACAAAAACAACAAAACAATTAAATGACAATACGAAACAATTAGTTATTTGCAAATGACATAAAACCATCACCCAGACATCACAGTTAAAATATCATGAAATTCTCAAAATATATAAACAAAACATATGGTGCGTGACTGAGTTGCTTAATTAGACTGGCAACACAAAATGTAAATAGTCTATGACTTTCTTACAGCCATTTTATAATCGGCATTTCTAATGATTATGACTTCATTTTAATCAATTTAAATAAAAAAACAAATAATAATTTCAAATTATAATATATTCTATTTTTCATAGGTTATCTATAAATGTGGAACAGGAAATTTAATCCCTGTATTGTTGGCAATAAAAGCAAATTGTTGGATTTAAATTTCTAGAATAATAACCCAATTTTTCAAGTCTAAACCTTTAGTCACACACCTATATGAAATATCATGGCAATAACGCCATTGTCAAAAACGAAACAAAATGTTGAGAATTTAAAATCTGCTCTTACCAACTAATTATCTAGTTGATAAGTGCAGAATACAGTTAGCTCCTGACAAACCAAATTAGATACAGTCATGTTATACATAAAGTTGGGTGCACACATACTTCTACCTTTAATAGGTTTTCTTCCAATAATTATTCTTATTACACTCCACTTTCATTACTGTTAATCTATTTCAATGAAATGTATACTTGCATGTGTACATCCAACTCAAAAATTATATGTGGTAAAGTACATGTTAATTTATAATTTACATTTGAAAATATTTATAACCTTGTGACTGCCTGGGACGTGTCTACACAAAGGAGGAAAGATTTCAATTTTTGTTATTTTATTTATTGGTAATGATAGCCATTACAATTGTATCAATTGTGCCGATTAAAAAAAAAAACTTAAATATTACTAATATTGTTCATGGGCTATGTTTTATCAAAATCAGTTAAGAAGTCTGGAAACACCAATATTTTTGTATGGTTAAATAAAATTAACATCACAAATAATTTGTTAAAAAAATATATACTATCACCCGTGTATTGTGTCAAAGGTCTCCATAACCGGTGTGTATGTATGATGTAGAGAATAATGAATGTGGAGGAAGATAGGCAAGTATGTGGGGGTAGTGACACTTAGCATTCAAAACTGCCTACCCGTAACGGGATTGGCGTGAAGATATGTATGTATGTAAAATTTATAGAAAATTGATTAGCCTAGGCAGACATGGTGAATATATTCAAATCTTGATTTTATTTTTGCTATATTGACAGTTGTGGTAACTTTACAAAAGAGTTAAACTTATTTAATATTTATATTATAATTGCCTTGTGTTCTTTTTATAATTATTTATGCCATATCAACTAAAGCAGTCAAAAGGTTTTCTTAAATTAGAATATTAATTTGTTAAAGTGTTATAAACAATTCCAAACTATCATTCTATGTCAAAAATCATGAGCCGTTAGATATAATTGAGGAAACACTTACCATCTCGCAACTCTGACACTCCTGATGTGGTGGTTTGGGTTTGTTTGGCGTAAGTGACATTTTCTTTTGGAGGTATATCCGTGGATTGGACCGATATGACTTGCAGTTGCAATGGTTTCTTAGGCCCCCTGTTAGAATTACTGCTTTGTTAGTGTAATTTTAATACATTATTAATTTATAAATATTAACTTTAAACCACTAAAAAAGCTCAAAGCCTACTCAATTGAACTAAATAAATTTAATTAATGAATGATTCTCGTGAAAGTTTCAGTCAAATTAATGGTAATCTTATGTTACATGAATTGCAGTGGAGCGTCGATTAACGGAACGACCGCTTATCCGAATGTAGTAATGCGCGGGTCAATGCCTGCCACCACCGTCCGCGCTTCAGTTTTCGCCTACTAGTACATATGACTTTATAATTTGTGTTTTCGCCCACTTGTCACAACTCGTTTACTTGTTATTGTACTCGTATGTCACTTTGTAGTAACCGCTAGTCGATAAACTAAATTTTTCCGCGTGAAAGTAAACTCTTTCTTCAAAATGCCTAAACGTAAACGTGTTGTCCTTTCTATGAAAGATAAATACGAGACTAATAAACGGTTGGAGAAAGGCGAATCTGCAACCAAGTTATTTGTTGAAAAATGCATATTTGTAGTTTTATCTCAGCCGACAAGCGATGAACAATAGACTTATATATAAGTTTTAAATTATTTTGTTGTAATGTAAACTTAGGTGTTTTGCATATAATGGGACTGACATACCCAACAGGGTAAAAGTCCTTTAAAAAAAGATTATAATATATAAAGAAATACCTATGTGTAGGCAAGCTCGACTTGTCTGTATGTGGAAGACTGGCCTCAGGAGATGCAGTTTGTGGTGGTGTAAGAGAAGTCATGGACGACAATGATGACAGTACATCTTTGACTGGTGCCACTCCAAGAGATGACAGCATTTCATCCAATTCACGTCGACTGTCCATACTAGATGCCGTAGTGGCACGTTGCTGAAATTTAACAAATACATGTCAAAAGTGAACACAAATCTCTTAGTCAATAGTTTCGGGAAATCAGAAAGATTGTTTTTAATATAAATTAAAGAATTGCATGACTAAATGAATGCTTTCTATCAAAATAATTATAATTTAAGCAGAAGAGTATTGAAATCTATTTAAATCTATTATCTATTAATTTAAAAAATATATAACAAATCAATTTTAATATAGATTGTCATAATTCAATTTTATGCAATGAAAATTCTTTTCTAATCTATCTGGAATCAAATCCGAGCCTCGCTATACGTCGACGTAGCAAGACATCTCTTACCACTCAGTCGGTGAGATGGTCAATTTGTTCTTTTTACAGTGGTTTTGCACAGTAAAAGGTATCTTAAGTGTTGATAGGGCTATAAGCTACTACTTTTATCAAATGTTGTATATATTTGGTAAAAATCCACTCAGTAGTTTTTGTGTAAAAAGTTACAAACAGACAAAAATTTAATAACCCTTGGGTTTTGAATCCTGTAAACAGTATGTAGCTAAAAATATTTCATATTTCAAGCTAAGAAGCTAAGTTAGTTACTGTTTTATTATATGTATAGATCATTATTTATAATTTTACATTATATATTTTGGTATTTAATTTAAATTTGTTTATCCATTCATTTCTGTATGCCATTTATGTGACAACCTAGAAAAATATTATCCCTGAACATGAATTAATCTATTAAGTACAGACCCTAGATATATAATACTGATAATTATTTGTAAGTTAATGAACAAAGTGGTGGTATACCATACTAAGTAGTTAGGTAGAACTACTGAAGCAGATTTTGGATACCACTAATGAATGATTCAGTTTATTCAATTGCCTATCTGGGATATGAAAAGTGTGGTTATAAATACAACCACTTGTAGAAGCAAGTTTGAAGTTGAGTTTTGGGGGAAATACTGAAATGAACAAGAATAGACAAATAGAAGATCATTCATCTATTATTGATTATTCATTCATAATCTTTTTCATTTATGTGTTCATTATCTTATCTCACCAGTGCTTCTTCAGCATCTTTCTGCTCTTTCTCTCTACGACGACGATCTTTTTCTTCACGTAAAGCTTGGAGCTTTGCTTTTTTACGCTCCAATTCTGCCTTACGGTCTGACATGCTTGACATGGTTAAAACTGTGAACAGTAGAAATTTATATTAACAATCAATTTTACAGACAGAACAGAATATTAGGGCAACTCTAGTCTCAGATATTTCTACTACTGAAGGCAATATACTATCAACCAATTTGGTTCATGGCCCTTTCAATCAATATTTTTTTTAAATGTCAAAGTTAAGGTTGAAAACTAATAATTGTGTATGCTTATTAGTATGAAACTGCCATCATCCATTACAGCAAGCAACAATACATTTTTGCATTTGAATTTGCAAATGTCTATGAGTAGTATGAATGTTCTTCCATCAGAAGAATCATTAAAACTTAAACTCATTTGTGTATAGGAGGAATAATAGAAATGCAGAGCACACTTCAGGAATGTCCTAAAACGGGTTACATCACATCTTTAGCATTTATTATTTACCTTTTTTTGGTAGTAATTTGCAGAGATGTGCCAGTTAAGACTTAGGCCAAGTAGCCGAATAACCAATAGCTTAGTCGATTGTAAAAAGGCCAACTAATCAGCACAGTAGTCAGCTGATCAAACATATTTAAAAATGAAAAGAAATCTACTTATTTATTAAGTATAAACTAGCTGTTACCCACAATGTCATCCCCATGAAGCTTTAAAGAAATTTCATGAATTTTATTTTTCTGTGCAATATCCTAATTGTTTTTCTACAATAGAAGTAACAGAAGATACTCTCGGTAACTTCAGCTATCTACCAGTGAAAGTCCCACCAAAATCGGTAAAGTCAATTTAGAGATAATCTAAAACATAATCCAAACACATCCAATTTGGTTTGGTTTATAAAAAAAAATAAGGACTAATCGCCAACTATAAAAGTGATTCGGATTTACTAACTAGGTGGTAAACTCATACATTGGAACATTACTACTAATTGGTTTATAATAGCAGTCCTTTGTAACATTGGCCCATCATGGTACTTAGAGAACAGCTAAATTGAAGTTGATAATGTAAAGTTTGTAAGATTAAAATAGGCCATGGGAGTGCTTAAAAGTTAGTCCACCATATTGGGCAGACCTCTATAATAATATATTGAATATAGCATGACATCATATAATTAACAATACATTGATACACAAACCAAATGAGTGTGCAAATGTTAAACCGAATCAGATATTAAGAAGTCAAAATTGTTTTCAAGTTTTGAAAATTGTTTTTTTTTGGTTATGTATAAAGTCAGAGAAATGGAGCAGTCTCAAAATTAAGGTTACACTTTATAAAAATAGTTAATGCACATTAAACTTAATCAGGAAAACGGGGAATAGCCTAAATAGTATCAGTGAATTAAAACAATAAATTGATGTCAAAAGATAATAAATACCACTTTAGTTGTTAGTTTTTGAATTACTTTTATTAGTTATATTTTGTAGCGGTTTACAGGTGCAACTAGCTTTACCTAAATTATGCAGTTTTACTGTCTAAAAATTAACACACTGCGGATTACTGTTATTGATTTTCAGACTATAGGTAAGTATTAAGAGTCTGAGGTCATAACGAATATGACTCATTAACATATTATAAAATATAACTTTACCTGTTTGCTGACTGTCAGTAATGAAATAATTCTATTATATCTTCATTTTTGTAATCAAAACAAATCAAAATATACGTGGCTGCGAGCAATTCATGCAGGTAACGGGAAAATTACAACTTGCATTGAATTCGAAATCAATGTATGTATCAATTAAAAACAAATTTCAGCAATATATTCAACGAAGACTAAAGGCTGAATTGAAAAAAGATAATGTTAAATTCTAGTTAAAATATCACAAATTGATGATAAAATTTTACGCCTGTATTAGAAATTGGATTCTGGAATCTGATTTTTGAATCAGTGTTGCCAGGGACATATTGTAAATGACAGAATCTGTATTTCCAGTGTCAGAAATCTGTATAAAATCTTTATAGTTTTTATAGTGGTACATTCGTTGGTAAATTACCAAAATTACTACCTTTTGTGTCTATAGACTGAGCTATAGGGGGTGTCAATTTCTTACGATAAGGAAATTCATTTGATTATTTGCCTTACAGTAAAATAAAAGCTTATCAATATTATTAATTTTTATAATTAAATATATATTAAATATTTATTAATCAAACTGTTGCAGTCTAGTTCTGGACGTAGGCCTCTCCCCGTGTACAAGGGGTTTTACTTACAGTCACCACTCTATGCAAGTGGGTTGTAAACCGCAGTGTATGTTTGTTACGGACTGTGTCTCCGAAAGGCTCTGCTATACTTTCCAGACTGGCCTTTAATCGCCTTTTACGTTACCTACTGGCAGACATGGGATGGTGCCATTCTACTCTGCCGAACACTATATGACTGTAATAAAGGAAGTATTATTAAAAAATCAATCATTTTAATCACGGAGTTAAATTGTTACCTAATCTCAACTTTGGGCATTATATTGAGTCTGAAGCAAAAACTGCAGCAACAAAAGCTTAGTATCCTTTCTAAGGTCAGGCGGTACTTCACAGCAGAACAGTTGCTTCAGCTGTATCAAGCACAGGTTCGGTCTTGCATGGAGTACTGTGCCACCTTTGGGATGGTTCAGCCAAATACCAACTGGCCGCTTTGGGCTCAGTGGAAAAACGAGCTAAGAGACTTATTGGTAGCCCTGCTCGGACCAACGCTAAACTGCAGAGCCTTGAACATCGACGCAGGGTAGCTCGTTTGTGAGTCTTCTATAGAATATATTTCGGTGAATGTGCGATGGAAAGCCTAATTCCACCGTCGGGAAACAAGACGTGGGCGGTCATTCCACCCTTTTGTAGTTGATATTCCACCCATTCGCACGAAACTATTCGGTTCGTCTTTGCTAATGCGAACGACCAAGGAGTGGAATTCATTGCCTGCTAATGTATTCCCGGAACAATATAACCTTGCTATCTTTAGGGCCAGAGAGAATAGGCTGTATCTAGGTAGACATGATCTATCTTCGACTGCATCGTTACTTACATCAAGAAAGGTAGTGGTCAAATGTCGACCTAACCACCAGGTTATTTTTTTAAAACATTAACCATGTTAAAAAAAATAAAAAATAAATAAATGGTGCATTGCCAACCCGAAGCTGGGATGTTAGGCCTCATGCAGAAATTTAAATAAATTATAAAACCACCGACTTTTAAATACGTTGATTATTAGATTCTAAAAATATGATTCCTCTTCTTACTAGATACTGTCCGCGGTTTTCCTTGCGTTTGCAATTTTTTTTACTATGTTGCAAAGCAAACAAGAGGTATTCTCTGATGGTAAAAAAGTCACGTTGCCTATAGACACCAAAGGTAGCAACTGGTCTTTGTCAATCTGAGCTCAGGATGCTAGGCCTGGTAAAAAAGCAATTTTACCGGCTACCTTACGCGCCAAACCGGAACACGTCAATGACCTTAGTAAGGCGGTAGTACCAAACCGGACGAGCCGCTGCGAAACTCTACCACCTTAGGTTTTACGTAGATTTGTACGAACTTCTCTAGGATACAGAAAATAAAACATATCTTGATACTGTCGCGAGCACCTACTCGACTACATCTGATAATATCAGTATTACCAAAGACGATATAATTATATTACTCGTGATATAATGTTTATACAGCGCCTAATCGCCTCTGTGGTCGAGTGGTGTTGGTGTACGACTTTGACGCGAGAGCTCCCGTGTCGATTCCTGGGTTTTACAACTTGATCTCTTTAAGTTGTTTCAGTTCATAACGTTGCCTGTGATTGGATTTGTGGCCGATTTGCAACGGAATTGCCACCCGTCACAGCATTCCGTTTGCTAATCGTGAGTGCATACTAGTATGTACCTCTGGCTACCCTTTCGAGAATATATGAGCGTGACGTTATTTCTTTAATTTATTTATTTAAATTTATATATCTATTACAATAGCTTATCCACCATAAATCTCTTTATTTTCTTTGCCTTGAAAACGTCAGGTATTATATATAAAGACTTCCGTATATTTTTTATGGTAAAGATAACCGCCTTGTATTTATTCCATAGACACACAAATACACACATATATTTAGTAATTATTTAAGTCAGTCTTTTACAGTTTTAATTATATTTAATTTGGTTAAAAACTAGTTTATTTTTTATTAAAACATTCTTGGGACTTGTATGTTAATGCTATTTGAATAAATAACCACAAATCTTGCCTTATATGATAGTAATAACCACCATTTTACCTATTATACCTATTATGTATATATAACGTACGTATTACATATATAGGTAAAATGGTGGTTTTTGCTATCATATATGGCAAGATTTGTGGCTGTTTGTTCAATAACAGTAACATACAAGTCCCAAGAATGTTTTAATAAAAAATAAACCAGTTTCTAACCAAATTAAATATAATTAAAACTGCAAAAGACTGACTTAAATAATGCATATTCTTTATGTTCTTATAGGACAATTTCAAAAGTGTATCTTTTTAAATAGAGATAGAGTTTTAATAATCCATACATTAGAATATACATAAAAATACGTACATTAGAATACAGTCAAACATAGAAACTTCCTCTTTTCAAAGTTGGTAAAAAGTAATAATAACAGTTGCACCTTCACTGTAACGAGTACAAGTGTTGTAATCAAGAAGCTTCTACATAAATAAATATCGTCACGCCCATATATTCTCCAAAGGAGTAGGCAGAGGTATATATTAATATTTACTCACGATTACCCCCGTTAATTATTAGACCCCTTGATACGACAGGTGGCAAGTATGTCGCCATATCGGGCACAAATCCAATCCCAGGCAACGTTATGTTTTTTCAGAAAAACTGACAAAACTCATAGAACTAGTTGCTTGACACGGGAATCGAAACCGGGACCTCATGCATCACAGTCGGACACTGATGACACTCGACAACAGAGGCGATTATCATAATTAATCTAAAAGCTTCTTGTTTGTAAATTTTTTCAAACGACGGGACGTCATTAAATTTTAATTAATAAAGGTAGTGGTTTTGAATACGGTCTCAGAACTGACCAAATATTAAAATTAGTTCATCAATGCCACCATTGATGAATCAATTTTGAACTTTTGTCGGTGTTCGAAGGAATATGCCTTTCTTTTGCTTTCAAAAATTTTATGTATGTGTGTGATCTTAAAGTCGATGTTTTTTTCAAGTCTTATGTGTTAGAGTTATATTAAGTAGAATAGTGTAGTTTAATTAAGGGACTAATCAGCATCTAATATACACAGTGCAGATAAAATATAATATTAAAACTGGGCTATAAAAAAATGATGAGGTGTCAATTCAGGCCACGCATTTAAACTCCCAACTCCATAAAAAAGTTAAAACATTTCGTCATTTTCCTTCGTAATTCCCATAACGGCTGAGTTCTCGTACAAAAAATTAACAAAGTCGTAACTCTGTAACTTTGTAATGTGTAACAAAACCACTCGCTCAGTAAATCTAATTAGATTGCCCAATCTTCGGATCTTTTGTACAGGTGTGCTCGACCGTCGTGTATCGATCTCTCGGGCTATGTGGTAATTGCTTCATCACACTTTTGTCAGTTTTTTGCTTAACTAAGTATAATTCACATTATAAAAGGACGTTATTTATTTCTTTATTGTGTTCCAAAGACTACAAGGAGATTAAAATAGTAACAAACATACAAAAAACAATTTACACTATTCATCGTTGGCACTTGGTAGAACTTCATTGTTAATATTTTATATTAAACACTTGTACTGTTCC
>DVZN01000009.1:0-26006 GCA_018237365.1 Caria ino melicerta
TTTCTTTTTTTTACTTATTTATTAAATTAAAATGACAAAATAACTAAACTAATAACACTCACACACACACACACACACACACACACACACACACACACACACACACACACACACATTCATTAATTCAGACAATGCACTGAAAATAGAATATCTTCGGGGGGCCTCAAAATGTGAAGATCTGATGAAAATACGATTTTCAAAAATTGAGGTATAAACAATATCTTCCTAACTATTAAATAAAAACTGCAAACGGAAATTCTTTTGAACAAAAACGATTCAGTGGTTTAAGAGATATGACAAATTTTTGATGAGGAAGAATAGTCTGTTTGACTTTCCTATTTATTTGTAAATTTGATTCTAGTCTTGATGATCCCGAAACGCAGCTACCGACATGGCAATCAACACATCAACTCACCAGCGGACACTTGGATTTTTGTGTTAGTATTACTTTTGTTACTAAAGTATTTGTGTGAGTATTATTCCTGTTACTAAAGTATTTCTGTGAGTATTATCCCCTTCGCTGAAGTATTAGTGTGATTATAATTTCTGTTACTAAAGTATTTGTGTGAATATAATTTCTGTTAGTAAATTATTTGTGTGAGTATTATTCTTGTTAATAAATTATTTGTGTAAGTATTGTTTTTGTTTCTAAGGTATGTGTGTGAGTATTAATCCTGTTATTAAAGTATTCGTATGAGTATTATTCCCATTATTAAAGTATTTGTGTGAGTATTATTCCTGAAAATAAAGTAATTGTGTGAGTATTATTTCTGTTACCAAGGTATTATATGTAAAAAGCGCGGATAAAGTTGCAACTAATCATTAGTTTTTTATAAACTAGTAATAAGAAGCTGAAAACGTCAAAACTGGTCACATATTATATCGGTTTAGAGTAAAGACAGTGGAATTATTAAATCCGTTGATCTCACTTCTGTTACAGCTTAGTAAAAATGTTTCTCGCCACAAACAATACATTACATCCGAGCAGCTCCCGTATTTCAGCATTATTTACATTGTATCACCCTCAGAACCTCCATAAATTATATTAATCTTGACATTTCTATTATTTATGAAAATAGGAATACGCATTTTATTTTAATTAGTTAATCGTTAATATAAAAGAACGAAGCGTAAATTGAATTTCAATAAACTTTTGCGGACTACTAATGTTTAGTTTTAACTATATCGTTTTTTCCCCGACAGTGTGTCTGTGTGTGTCTGTCTGTGGCATTGTAGCTTCTAAATGTATTTATTACCATCATGTGAGATACTTTTACGAGATAACGCAATAAGAGAACATTCATGAAAAATTGAACATTTTTATGCGTCACAAGCTAGCTTCAAATCGATTGTACCAAGCTCTCGCTTGCACGCGAATGTGATAATCAGTTACTGTTTTTCGTGCGAGCAGCCGGCGTTCATCGATTCACAAGACGATATTACATCAAAAAATCTTCTTGACAGTTTTGACTCACATTTGTCCATTGTGATCTAAACAAAATGGCCGAGGTATTCATTTTAATATCACATTTTTCGACGTTGTTATAAAACAAAATTCAATTACTTTAGCGCGTATTTATCAAATAACTGCAAACATAACGATATAACATGATTTAATCGAATAAAATCGACAAAGGATGGACGGAGCGATATTTTTGATTGAATTATAATTTCCACGTATTTGACTATTTCTAGACTTTTTGCCATATGACAAAGTTATGAAATTGTCTTTCGTTTTCCAATTAAGCTCTATGAACTGAATACTATGTGTCTACCATGAGTTTAGTATCGAGAAACTCTCTAACGTCTATCGTAAATTACTTGCCATAATTGTATAAGAAATTTAGTTCTTTCCGTAACCTATAGGGGCGCTGTACGAATTGTCGTACCATGAATTTACAAAAGAGAAACTCCCTAGCTTCTCTGTAAATCGCTAACGAGTTTCTCGATTGTTAAGTAATGGTAGACACACTGTACATTAAGTAATAAAAAAAATGATATTAGCTATTTAAAAATGGGAAGCAGCATACATCTTGGTCATTTTAGATTTTTTCTGTTCGTCTGTCTGTTAATTTGTCTTTAAACACGCAAAATCTACTTAACGTACTTTGATGAAATTTGGTGTATTTATATTTCGGTCGTATTTGAGCCTTATAGACCTGCAGACGATACACCGGATTGAAGTACTGCCTCGTTCTACTGAGCACGCCAAGTCCTTGGGAAGCCAATTTAGCTTTAACTTCCAAGTGACCACGAAACGCAAGTTCACTCGATTCCAATATTGGCTGAAGTGGCTACAGTATTGCTGTCAAACGAAGAGATACGTCTAAGGGAAACTTTTTAAAGATAAATGCGCAAACTTATGTATTTTTATGGTTGGATTCGACTAGATTATATCTACTCCATACCAAGACGTTCACCAGTAAATTTCAGCGTTAGAGATAAGTTTATGTTGACACTCGATGCCGTATTCCCGAGATTGTTAGCTCGGTCGGAGTAAAAGGCGTCTCCAGCGAATTTCATCTGCATAGCAATTAATATCACCAATTCGCAGCATGTCATTGATATGCTGAAGGAACAGCATAGGACAAAATACACTGCCTTGGGAAACACCAGCATTAATATGCTTAGCGTCGGAATATGCCCGGTACACAACGACCTTAATGCTCCAGTCGGCCAGAAAGTTTGTGACCCAATTGCACAATTTCCCGAGAAGTCCAAAGGATAGTTGTAGTAGTAGTTTCGAAAGAAGTGCTTTGGGCCATACCCAATCCGAAGCGTTTGCTATGTTATTTTTTAATACATAATTTTATTCTAGATGTCTTAGACTGTATTGTCTTCTGCCTCGTTTCATCAGTTCACGCAACATGGAGCCCTACATCTTTTGAGAAGGTATGTTTTTTTTACAATTATCAAATTTTAAAGGTTCCGTAAAGCTTTGCAGGAACTCCTCCGGATTGGTATCACCGCATTACCCATTTCTGCCGCTACAATGTCAGTGGTTGCCGTTAGCATGTTCTAGTTTGGAAGATAGCCGGTAAACTTTCATTTTTAAAAGGCCTACTGGTCCTAGGTTGGTACAATTACCATTTTTATATGTGGCGTAAATTTCTTACCGTCAGTAATTCAGCTGCTTATTTGTCTTCTAATATTATTATTGAAAAAAAAAATAGTTCTCAGTCTATCAGTCTTTACATAAAGTCCTTTTTTCCACGAGAGGCATCATCAAGTTAAACGTAATATCGATTATTCACTTCTATAATCTTTTACAGCTGTAAGTTTTCTGTGCGTTTTGAGGTAGTCTACTATATAGCGATTTTCTCGATTCCGAGAGGACGCTTTAGCAACTTATTTACCCTTTAAAATAATAAATTCTACAACTTGTCTTAAAACCAATATTTTCTTTTTAGGATCAACCAGATACACATTCAATAAATCAAAATCGTGTTGGTAAACATAGTAATTCCTATAAGATAAGCTATGACTTATTACACCCAGATATTACTTATAACGATGATAATCAATTAGCAACAATACCTGTTGTAATTGACTATTCAAATACCAATGAAAATGGACTTAATTTAAATAATAATAAATGCCAATGTGCAGTGGCTAATGAACAAAATAAAAGTACATTTGATTTAATACACATAAAATGTGATTGTTCAAAGAAAAATGCACACGATAAAATTTATAAATATAATAATGAAATTGTTAATCACATGAAATCAATATATATTATCGGATATGATAATGAGATATATCGTATAATAGAAGATATAATTAATCTCAATGTAGAAACCACGAAAAAAGATCTAATTATACATTTTTACATCCTTGCCAAAACGCAATATTTAGACTTAGATATAGTTGTAAGTAATATTGAAATTCTAAGGTTGGTTCTTGAAAAACATCATCATTATTTTTGTATCAAAAACAACCATATATGTGATTTCATCAGGAATAACAATTTTGTAGTGAACTCTTCTTATTTGGACTACGATATAAATAATTGTATCATAGATGACGACATTCTGAAACGAAGTCTGAATATTGATAAGAAATATTTGATCGAAACTGGAAATCTTGATAAAACATATAATATTAAACAAAATATAATTGGCAGAAATAAATATGAATTTGAAGATGCAATAAGTGAATACAATGTGAAAACCGAACAAACAACACCGGACAAGCAGTATCAATTTCCAACAAACAAACAGTTCAATACATTTTCTCCAGTTTCTGAGGATTTCATACAGACTGAAGGACAATATGCAATAACATCACAACCGTCAGTCATCTCTGATCAAATTGAACGACCAGTATCGACTCACAAAGAAACTTCACTGTTTCAAGATTTACCAACAAACGATAATGTCATAAAAATGGCAGAACAATCTAGTAACAAATTTACAATGACAAATTGGAAACAAACACCACCACTTAAAGGTTTTACTCTGCCGACAGGATCAATTGAATCTACTCAATCAACTATAGATAAAGACAAATTTGAAGCAGCGGAAGTTATCAACTTTTTACCACAAAATCTGCCAACAAAAGATATTCAGCTTTTCGACTTATCAATGCCTAATGTACAAATCATGCCAGTAGTTATAGACGAAACACCATTTGATGCAATGATAGCTATGCCATTTGCAAAAATCTTGCCAACAGCGACGTTTTTTAGTGATGTAAAGCCAAAAGGCATGGTTGAACCCCTAGATACATTCCAACAATTTATTGATCAAAATGAACCGATCGATAAAATAAGATTAACCAATCAGCAACCAATCCAAGTAGCTACTTCTAAAGGACAAGTATTAGAGTACACTCCTTCTGCATTGGATATGGGACTGTGGCAGGGATCAGCAATGAAAGATTTCAATTTAGAGACTAGGTTTCCTCA
The DNA here is from genome assembly GCA_018237365.1 of Caria ino melicerta. Lineage (NCBI taxonomy): Eukaryota > Metazoa > Arthropoda > Insecta > Lepidoptera > Riodinidae > Caria > Caria ino. The sequence goes on from DVZN01000009.1 coordinate 4,910, forward strand.
ATTCACTTCCAACAAAGTAATAGGTATCAATCCAAGCGAATATTTAAGTTATTCTAATGTTCTGCCACAAACACCTGAATCAATAATTGGAGTATCCGAGTTTACAGATAGCCCAACTATTCATCCAGTGACTGACATAACCAATAACTCATTTAATAAAATAAATAATCTACCACTTCATGAGAAAACAAAAATGGATGCTAAATATTTTAACATTCCCATATCAAGTCTTACAAAACCAATGACAGCGGACAAATCATTTAATTATGAACCTGCAACCGCCACATCCAATGAGCAATTACAAATGTTTAACCAGCCTACTCTATCTTTAGCTGAATCGTACTTTGATGCAACAAATCCTATACAAGCTCCTGATATTATAAGTTTTAATCCGAGTGATATAAGTTTTGATTCTGCAGTTACAACTCATTCGCACTTCGGTACAAAAAATCATACACCCACTCCAAATTATATAATTTCTAGCCCTCCGACTGTTGCTCAAACCTACTTTGATATAACAAATAATTTACCTAATCCAACTTCGACTGATATCACTTTTAATTCTCCAGAAATCACTCAACCGTACGTTTATGCAAATTATATACCACCTCCTTATACTATAAGTGCCATCTCTCCAGTAATAACTAAATCGAACTTTGATACAACAAATGAAAAACCTGCTCTAAACAATATTAAATTTAGTCCTACAGTAATAACTCAACCGGACTTTGATGCAACAAATACTATACCTTCTCCCGATAAAGTACTTTTCAGTCCTATAACAAAACCTCAACCGAATATTGATGCAATAAATTATAAACCTATGCCAAATGATGTAAGCTATAGTTCTTCATCTAGTTCTAACCCGTACTTTGATATAACAGATTATTTGCCTACTCCGACACCGACCCATATCAGCTTTAATCCTCTGGAAATAACTCAATTGCATATTGATACAAATAATCGTAAACCTACGCCTAATGACATGAGCTCAAAGCATTCAGTAATAACTCAACCCAATATTGATGCAATAAATTATAAAACTATGCCTGAAATGGCAAGTTTAACTCCAACTATAGCGCCTTCCTACTTTGATATAACAGATTATTTACCTGCACCGACTTTAACTGATATAAGTTTTGATTCTCGAGATATAACTCAATCGTATAATAATACAACAACACATATACTTTCTCCTGAAGTTTTAACTTCTAGTCCTTCAACTCCAACAACTCAATCAAATATTGATGCAATAAATTTTAAACCTGTACCACATAATAAAAGCTTAACTTCAACTGTAGCTCAACCGGATATTAAAACAGTCAATCATATACCTATATCTGATGCAATAAGCTTTAAACTTTTAGCAACAATTCAACCAAATAATGATACAATAAATTATAAACCTGTACCAGATGGTGTAAGCTTAACTTCAACCATACCTCAACCGGATATTGAAACAATAAATCGTATACCTATGTCCGATAGTGTAAAATTTAAGCCTCCAGCTATAACTCAACAAAATATTAATGCAATAAATTATAAACCTGTGCCAGATAGTATAAGCTTAACTCAAACTACAGCTCAACCGTATCTTGAAACATTAAATCGTATACCTATGTCTGATAGCGTGAGTTTTAAGCCTCCAGCTATAATTCAACCAAATATTGATACAATAAATTATAAACCTGTGCCAAATAGTATAAGCTTAACTTCAACTACAGCTCAACCGTATCTCGAAACAATAAATCGTATACCTATGTCTGATAGCGTGAGTTTTAAGCCTCCAGTTCTAACTCAACCAAATATTGATGCAATAAATTATAAGCCTGTGCCTGATAATATAAACTTCACTGCAACCATAGCTCAACCTAATATTAAAACAATAAAGCGTATACCTATGTCGGATGGCATAAGCGTTAAGCCTTTAGCGACAACTCAACCAAATATTGATACAATAAATTATAAACCTGTGCCAAATTGTATAAGCTTAACTCCAACCACAGCCCAACCGTATCTTGAAACAATAAATCATATACCTATATCTGATAGTGTGAGCTTTAAGCCTTCAACAATAATTCAACCAAAAAGTGATGTCATAAATTATAAACCTGTACTAGGTGGTATAAGCTTAACTCCAACCATATCTCAACCATATCATGAAGCAATAAATCGTGTACCTATGTCTAATGACTTAAGGCATTTAGCAACAATTCAACCAAATATTGATACAATAAATTATAAGCCCACACCTGATGTTTGGAACTTTAAACCTTCAGCAATAACTCAACCATCTATAACTCAACCATACTTTGATACAACATATTATTTACCAGCTCCGACTTCGACTGACATCAATTATGATTCTCCAAAAATAAATCAACCGTACTATGATTCTACAAAACATATACCTTCTACCCATAACATAATGGATATTTCACCCAGTACAATATGGGCATCGTCAAGGTTCCCAACAAATGTACCACCAACAGCTATTAATCAAGCATACCTACAACCGATTCCAGAACTTAATCAACAACCACTCATGAAGCAATATGATTCCCTAAGAGGAATTTTACCAAAATCTTCAAATTATGTACCGATGAGTGCTAAAAATACTTTAACTCTTCAACGACAAACTATCAGTCCAGGGATGGATTTGCTCCCAAATATTCAACAAAACCAACCATTTAATGTCCTACCTAAAATAAAAAGCACTGGTTTTGATATGCGAAAACCACTTGTTAGACCCATGGCACCGAATAAAATTGACAAACTTGTAGATGATTTAACGGAGTTTAATCCATTTGAATACCTTAATCCATCAATAATACCTAGTTATACTCAACCACTGGAGGTTAATGAAAAAAATATATATTCTACTTCATATATGACAAACCAGCCAGATGAAACATTATCGAAATTTCCATATTATATCCAAGCAAAACAACCATCTTATAAAATAAATTTAAAAAATAATATATATACCGTACAACCACCAAATGACATATTTCAAAGAACACCAGAAAACCTTAATATTTGTCCTCATTTAACGGCCCAACCATTTAATGAACTTATTTTAGATAACATACAACCAATTACTTCATCACAAAATTTAGCACCATTTATGCAACATATTAAAGAAGATAATGATTTCATATGTCCAACTTTTGAAGAACTACCACCACATTTACCAAAATATATTCATCCTGACATAAATTTTCAAGAATTGTTACCTAATAAACTCGACTTTAACTTACAGCCTGTGTGGGAATCAGCTGACTCTTACCTTATGAATGAAAGTCCTATTGCTGCTGCACCACAATTACATTATTATTACGAAACTAATCCAAATCTTCAAGGAATTCCTAAATACTTCAAATTTATTCCCTCTCTTGGAACACAGCTGTATAAACCACCAATAAATACAGTAGAAAAGCCAATAGATGAATATGTAAATTCTGATATAAAACCTATACTAGAAAATCAAATACCTGCTAAAGACGTTTTAAAGTCAAACTTAATTTACCAAAAAGGAATGGATACCAAAATGGAGTGGCCGTATGATTACGTCGACCCTATATTAAATCAACCTTGTTACATCCAACCCAAAGTAGTACATCTTAGTCCTCACCAACCAACTGCTAAACCCATACAATACATAAGTAATCAACCAACTAATATATTACCAATATATTACCAAATCCAGCCAGAAACGTTAGATGTTTACAAATATGCACTTAACATACCGAATGATGTATTAAAAAATATCAAACAATTCAAAAAACCTTCTTTTGAAAAGCAATATATGTACATGCCAATGTCAATTAATGATATGACAAAATTACCTTGTGATTATAGTACATCCGGATTTCCATGCTTTGACATACCTCAGGAAGTACAGTCTGCGGTGCCAACTTTCCAATTTATCCAACCCATTAAAACAGTACCAAACTTGCTTAGTGATTTTAAACCCCAACTTTTCCGAAAATATCCTAAAGATGTTAAATATGATTCTGCTCCTGCACAAACCATTAGTTTTGTAAACAAAAAACCAATTAAACTTGCACAACAGAATTTACCTTCCATACTACAAGATTCTTATAATCCTGAATTAGAGGATATCTCAAATAAACATGTAAAAGAACCGATGTATTATGACAGTAAAATACCCTTACTTACACAAAGTTTTCAATATCTTTCATCACAAGTACCAAGTTTTAGTAGCCCTAACGAAATCAAATTTAACCAAATCAAACCGCAATCATACATACATGAACCACAAATTGAGGTATTACCAAATAAATTAAATTATAACACAATTAATCAACCAATAGTTCTGAAACCTCCCAAAGATTATATACCTGAATATGCTCCTTTGCCCGCTAAAGAAAATGCAATAGTAGATCAAGCAACGGAGTTACCAGAGTATCACCAGCCAGCAGATATTCAAGTTTTTAATAAGCCTGTATCATATACTGAAATAAATAAGCCTGAATTGGTTTATGATCCAAAATTGATACACTATAATGAAAAAGAACCTTTAAATGTATCATTTGAAATGCCAAATGCTTTACCTTACCACCAATATCAACCTATAAATAAGCAACAAATATTTGAAGACCCAATTTTGGATAGCAATTCACCAGAAATTAAGTCAGCTTCACCAACCACCAGTACTTCAAACATATTTGATACTCCAAATGACCTTGAAAGTCTTCAAAGTAATATCAAAGATTTAAAATTACCAAATGAAATAGTACCAGATGAAATTAAATATGACCTACTACCGTTAAATGTTGATTTTATCACTGATGTTACTAAAATTTCAACAAAGATGCTACCAACACTTTCTGATAATAGATCAGTAATCAGTAACGGATTTGAAGTACCACATTTTGGAACGCCATTTGACCTTGAATCGCAGCCGGAATTATGGCTACCCTATACACCAAAGAAACCTCAAACAATACCTAAAATCTCTAATTTTTTTCCCCAATATCATGATAGAGCTAAGATGCGACCTATGTGGCCTAAATCAACTTACATTCCATATAAATCTACTGACTTGCCAATTAACTTCCAATTTAAGAATTTTGAATTAAAACCACATTTCCAACTACTTCCTGATACCCGATACCCGATACCTGATACCCCAACGAAAACTTACAAACCTAAAATAGTTGAATTTAGTCCTCAAAGCACCAGTACACCAGTTACAAAACCAATATGGCCTGAACAAAGTTATACGCCATATAAACCTACTAACAATGCATCAACTGATTCACTTTTCATTCCATCGAAATTGTATTTAAAATCTAAAACAGCTAAATTTAGTCCACAGAGTTCATATATACCAACCATACAACCTATATGGCCTGAATCAAGTTACACCCCATATAAATTTATTGACGCTTCACCAACTAATATCCGTAAGCATCTTCATTTAAATCCCCAAATCGGACGACTACCTTCCACCATAAAGAAAACATATACAAAAGATAAAATAGTTGAATTTAGTCCTCAAAGTTCAGATTTGACAACCGCACATCCTATATGGTCTGAACCATGTGACATCCCATATAATACTGCCGCTTTACCCACTAATATACAGTTCAAAAATTTTAAAATGAATCCGCAATCTTACACTCCAAAGAAATCTTTTACAAAACCCAAAACAGTTGAATTTAGTTATCAAAGACGAGATATGCCAAACATACAACACATTTGGTCTGAATCAAGTTACATCCCATACAAACCTATTTGTGCATTACCAACTAGCATCCGTGAGTACTTTGACATGGATCCTCAACAAAAACTATTACCTTATACTACGCCAAAAACTTATACAAAACCCAAAATAGTCAAATTTAGTCCACAAAGTGCAGATATACAAATTACACAACTTATACAGCCTGAAAAAAGTTACGTGCCATATAAACCTACTAACGTTTTGGCAACTAACATCCGTGAGCATTTTGACTTTTATCCACAATTCGAACTACAACCTCACGTGCCAGTAAAAACTTACACAAAACCTAAAATAGCTAAATTTAGTCGTCAAAGTGCAGATGTACTAGAAACACAACCTATATGTACTAAATCAAATTACCTTCCAAATAAATCTGCTGATACTTCACCCTATAACCTTTTTGAGAACTTTAAATTTAGTCCGCATCTTGCACCTCAACTGCCAGCCAAAACTTACAGAAACCCTAAAATAATTAACTTCACTCCACAAAGTACAAAAATACCAAACGCGCAACATGTATGGTCTACACAAAGTTTCATGCCATATAAATCTACTGGTGCTTCACCAATTAATATACCTTTACTTCCATCAAAAACTTATACAAAACCTAATACAGCTACATTTAGTCCCCAAAGTACAGATATGCCGACCAAACAACCTACATGGTCTGAACAAAGTTATACGCCATATAAACCTATTAACACTTCACCAACTAACTTTCGTGAGCTAAACCTGACTCCTCAATTCGAACTACTACCTTACACTCCAAAGAAAACTTATTCAAAACCTAAAACAGATAAACTTAATCCTCAGAGTGCAGGTATACTAACCACACAACCTATATTGCCTGAATCAAGTTATACTCCATATAAATCTACTCATGCTATAACCCCTAATATACCATTCATTCCAACAAAAACTTATACAAACCCTAAAACAGCTACATTAATTCCTCAAAGTGCAGATATACCAACTACACAACCTATAAGGCTTGAACAAAGTTTTATACCATATAAACCTATTAACGCTTCACCAACTAACATCCATGAGCATTCAAACGTGAATTCCCAATACGTCCTATTACCTTCTACTCCAAAATACACTTATTCAAAACCTAAAACAGATAAACTTAGTCCTCAGAGTTCACATATACCAACCACACAAAATATATGGCCTGAATCAAGTTACACCCCATATAAATTTACTGATGATATACCTTCAAACATACCATTTATTCCAACAAAAACTTACTCAAACCCTAAAACAGTTACATTAATTCCTCAAAGTGCAGATATAACGACAAACAACCCTATGCATTTTGACTTAAGCCCACAATTCATATTACTTACTTACGCTCCCAAAAAAAGTTATACAAAACCCAAAAGCGATAACATCAGTTCTCAACGTGTAGATATACCCGTCACGCAACCTATATGTCCTGAATTAAATTACACGCCATATAAATCTACTAACATTTTACCGTTAAGCGAATATAGTCCCCACCTCATATCTCAATCTCACATGCCAGCTAAAACTTCTACAAAACCTAAAATAATTGACTTTGTACCACAAAATGCAAAAATACCACTAATGCAACCTATATGGGCTCCACAAACTTACACACCATATCAACCTACTAATGCTTCACCAACTAATATCCATAAGCATTTTGACTTACATCCAGAATACAAACTACTACCAAAAACACTATCTAAAACTCTTACAAATCTTAAAGTAATTGACTCTTTTCCACAAAATGCAAAAATAGCATACAGGCAAACAGTATGGCCTAAACAAATTTACATGCCATATAAATCTACCGGCGCTTCAAAATCTAATATACCTTTGATTCCAACGAAAACTTATTCAAAACTAAAAACAGATAAACCTAGTCCTGAATCCACTCCATATAAATCTACTGACGCTTCTCAAACTATCATTCACAAACATGTTGATCAGAATCCCCAATCCGAACTATTACCTTCCCTACCAAAGAAAACTTACACAAAACATAAAATAGTTGAATTTAGTCCGCAACATGCAGATGTACCAGTCAAGCAACCAATATTCTCTGAAATAAGTTATACACCATTTAAAACTACTATAGTTTCATTTATTAATACACCTTTCATTTCACCAAAAAAATATTCAAAACCTGCAATAGATAAACTTAGGCTCCAGAAAGTAGATATACCAACCAATACACATAAACAATTAGATTTTATTCCACAATTCAAACTACAGCCTCAAATACCAACAAAAACTCATACAAGACCTAAAATACGCAAGCTTAGTCCTCAAAACTCAGGTATACTAACACCACTTATATGGCCTGAATCAAACTACGTCCCATATAAGCCTATTCACACATCACCAGTAGACTTGGATCCTGAATTAGAACCTTACCCTGCGACAAAAACTTATACAAAATCTAAAGTAGGCAAACTCAGTCCCCAAAATCCAGACATAACAACACAACCCATATGGCCCGCATCAAATTACATCCCATATAAACCTATTCACGCATCACCAACAAGCATTCGAGAGCATCTTGACTTGAATCCCCAATTCAAACTACTACCTGACACTCCCATAAAAACCTATATAAAACCCAAAGTCGATAAAATTAGTTGTCAACGTGTAGATATACCAGTCATGCAACCTAAATGGCCTATATTGAGTTACACGCCCCATAAATCTACAGTTGCCTTACCAAGTCTTTACCTGGTACCTCAACCTCACATGCCAGTCAAAACTTACAACAAACCTGAAATAATTAACTTCTTTCCCCAAAATACGAAAATACCAGTCAGGCAATCTATATGGCCTGCACAAACTTATGTGCCATATAGAAAAAGTGCACAAAGTGCAAATATACCAACCACACAACCCATATGGCCTGAACGAAGTAACAAGTCATATAAACCTTTTAATTTCTCACCAAGTAACATCAGTGGATATTTTGCCTCGAATCCCAAACCACATACTCCAAAGAAAATTTACACAAAACCTAAAACAGCAAAATTTAGTTCTCAAAGTGCAAACATGCCGAGCACACAACCTACATGGCCTAAATCAAGTGATACCCCATATAAATCTACTGATGTTTCACCCCCTAATATACCATTCATTCCGACAAAATCTTACACAAAACTTAAACCAGCTAAAAATAGCCCTCAAAATGCAGGTATACAAATCATACAACCTATATGGCCTGAATCAAGTTATATCCTACATAAATCTACTGACGCATTACCAATTAATATACGTGAGCATTTGGACTTAAAACCCCAATTTGAATTACTACCATACACCCCGACAAAAACTTACACACAACCTAAAACTGCTAAATTTAATACTCAAAGTGCAAAAATACCAACTACTCCACTTAAATGGCCTGAATCAAGTTTCACCCCATATAAATCTACTAGCGTTTTACCATCTGACATCCAATTTGCGCGTTTACAATTGAATCCTCAACAAGCATTCCCTTACACGCCCACGAAAATCCGCACAAATTCTAAAGCAATTACATTTAGTCCTATGAGTATAAGTACACCAGTCATACAACCCATGTTACCTGTACAAAATTACACGCCATATAAATCATCTGAAGCTTTATTAACTAGTACCCGGAAGCATTTTAACATAAATCCACAAATTAAAGTACCACCTTACACCCCAATAAAAAAATATGCAATACCTAAAATAGGTAAATATAGTCTTAAAAGTGCATATATGCCATTCACACAATGTATATGTCCTGAACTAAGTTATGCCCCATATAAATCTAATGCGGCTTTACCTTCTAACATCCGTAAGCATTTTGACTTGAATCCATATCAACTACCTTTCATTTCACCTAAAGTAGTTAAATTTAATCCACAAAGTACTAATATACCAATCATGCACCCTCTACAGCCTGCATTAAATTACATACCATATAAACCTTCTGACTGGCCACCAACTGATATCCATTTGGACAGTTTTAACTTTAATCCACAACTGAAATTACAGACTTACATACCAACTTATTATCAAACCCTAACTAAAATAATCCAACCATCACCACAACTACGTAAAAATAAACTATTTACCCAACCTATACAGCCTGATTCAGTTAACACTCCATATAAACCGTCAGAATATTTAAACATTAAACAGGCTTATGTACCAAGTCAAACTCAACCTATTCCCAAAGCAATGGAATTCAGTCCCCAACTTGATGTGAAGAAACCAATCACTCAGCCTAAATGGCTTCCATCAATTTCTACACCGTATAAATTTGTGAATGACTTGGCATCTAATAATCCAATTAATGCTAAAAAAGTTAAATATTATTTACCGTTTGCTCCAAATCTAATTACTAAAACAATTGTGCCTACAACTCATAAAAAATTCGACTTATCACAGCCTGTTTATTATTATCCAGCTCACACAAGTCCACTCTCAAAAATTAAGGATTTTATACCATCTTCCTTACTTTCAATTCCACCAGCGTTTAGTCCAGTCGATGTAACAAATAAGCCGTATGACAATTTCCAAAATCTGTTTTACTTTAATGCTCCAATACATGACTATTTTAACGAACACATTCCACAAATTGACACCTTTTATAATATCAATAAAAAATTACCAGAAATAAAATTAGTTACTGCACCGGTAAAATTAACTCATTATCGGCATAAATATGTCATGCCAGAACTTGGCTACCCAAAAACACGGCCAGATTATCTTCCAGAAACTATTATGACTGAACCATATACAATTGTTAATAATAAACTTGCAATAGATCAATATTTTTATGATAAAATTCCCGATATAGCATCGACATACAGTAATAATAAAAACATGCCGCTGATTCTAGGCGACCTAAAGCAACCTAAAACGTTTGCTCCAATTACGATGCCTAACTTACTATTGAAAAAAGTTGCTTATAGACCTAACTACTATGTACAACCTCTTAGTTCTCCTACATCTGACAACCCAACAGATTTGCACAATATGCCAACTAAAACTCAGCTAACGAAGCAAGTAGTTTTACCGATAAATCATATTTCAAATCCACAGACAGTTCCACCTTCCACTAAAGTTAGACAATATAAACATTTTGAAGAAAAACCACTACATCATAAAAGTCCCCAAATTGCACCGATATATAGTCACTATAACAATTTGCCAGTCATGTCGAGGAATCTAAAATTACAACAAAAACCTTACGCTCCAATAACAATGACCAATCCGACAACTGAAGAATACCCTCTCAGACCCATCTGCTATCAACAAATTCTTAGTCCACCTAAGGCCAATAGGTCAATTGAACCATCTCGAAGGTTGCCAAGTGAAATACGACCATTGAGACCTCTGAAGCCAACAATACAACCAATGATGGAAGTAGTTACACCGATAAAATTAACACCAAATCCACAGGCACTTTATCTTCCTGGAGCTACTAAAGCTAGACAATATAAATACTTTGAAGAAAAACCTCTTTACTTGGAAAGTCCCCCAATCACACCGATACATAGTATCAATAATAATTTGCCAGTCATCTCAAAAGGCCCCAAATTGCAACCAAAAATGTGTGCTTCAATAAGGATGACCAAAACGACATCTGAAGAATATCCTCACATACCTAAATACTATCAACAACCTCTTAGTCACACTAAAGCCAACTGGCCAATCGAACTACCTCGAACCTTATCGAGTAACATACAAATGAGGCCATTAAAACCTTTAGCGCCAATGATTCAGCCATCGATGGAAGTAGTTGCACCGTTAAAACTAACTCCAAACCCACAAACAGATTACATTGCTCAAGGTAAAAATGCTAGACAACATAAATATTTTGACGAAAAACCTCCTTATTATGAATGTCCCCAAATTGCATCGATATACGGTAACTATAACAATTTGCCCGTTATCTCAGAGGGCCGAAAATTACAACCAAAAGTTTATGCTCCAATTACGATGGCCAAACTACTATCTGAAGAATATCTTAACAGACTCATCTACTATCAATCTCTTAGTCCATCTAAGGTAAACACGCTAAGCGAACCATCTCGAAGGTTGCCAAGTAAAATACGACCATTGAGACCTCCGAAGCCAACAAAACAGCCAATGATAGAAGTAGTTGCACCGATACGACTAGCACCAAAAACACAGACAGTTTATCTTCCTGAAGCTACTAAAACTAGACCATATAAATATTTTGAAGAAAAACCTCTTTATTATGAAAGTCCCCAAATTGTACCGATATACAGGACTTATAACAATTTGCCAGTTATTTCGAAACCAATAAATTATGCTTCAATTAAGATGACTAAACCGACGTCTGAAGAATATCCTCTCAGACCCAACTACTATCAAAAACTACTAAGTCCACCTAAAGTCAACTGGCCTATCGAACCATCTCTAACCTTCTCGAGTAACATACAAACGAGGCCATTTAAACCACTAAATCCAATGATTTACCAAACGATAGAAGTAGTTGCACCGCTAAAACTAAATCCAAAGCTACAAACAAATTATATTTCACAAGGTACAAATGCTAGACAACATAAATATTTTGAACAAACCCCTCTTTATTATGTAAATCCCCAAATCGCACCCATATATAGTAACGATAGGAATTTGTCAGTCATCTCGAAAGGCCCTAAATTCCAACCAAAAACTTATGCTCCTATTATGATGGCTAAACTACTATCTGAAGACGTTTCTAACAGACCCAACTTCTACCTACAACCTCTCAGAACACCTGAAGCTAATAGGCCAACCGGATGGATCAATAGTACCTTGCCAAAAATCTTGGAAGGTCCACAACCATCACATACACATGCTCCATTATCGATGGACAAACTAGTACCTCAAGAAGTTCCTCACAGACTCCACTATTATTTAGAACCTCTTAGTACACCTGTAACCCACAGACCGATAGATTTATCTCCATACCTACCAAATATTATACAGAGGTGGCAATTGAAAGCAGAGAAGGCATCAGTTCAGCCTACGATGGAAGTCGCTTCACCGAAAAGACTACTAACCAGACCATATAAATATATTGAAGAAAAACCTCCAGTATATGAATATTTTATTATTAATAAAAGTCCCAGTATACAACTATCAAAAACATATACTCCAATGTCGATGAACAAACCACAAACAAAAGAAGTTCCTCAGAGATTTAATTACTATCTGAAACCTCTTAGTCCATCTGTAAAAAAAAGGCTGATTGAAGAATCCCCAAGTGCACCAAATAACATACAATGGTGGCCGGAGAGACCAGAGAAGATAAGAGTAACTCCTCATAAACACAAATATATTCACCCAAAAATTTATAAATATATCCAAAAACAACCTAAAACATACTCTCCAATTGCAATAGACAATCTTACTGAATACATACCTCAGCCACTTAATTACTATCTACAGCCTCTCAATCAACCTGAAACCAGCAAACCAGTCAAACCATCTCCAAATCAGGCCAATAACACACAAAGGTGGCCGTTAAAGAAGCTGGTGACAGCAGTTCGACTAACAACACAAGCAGTTAATGTACCATTAGGAGTAAATCATCAGCATAAATATGATGTACCAGAGTCTCATTACCCAAAAGCGCAGACAAATTATCTCCCTGATGTGTCTCCTACTGTACCATATGAATATATTAATGGACAAATTAATTCAGTTCCCCATAAATCATTACAACCAATCGCGTATCGAAGGATTTCAAATCTACTACATGTACCACAGATATTACCAGATTTATATTATCAAGTGCAGCCGCCAGTATCCAAACAAATCCCTCTAAAACACAATGAAGTTCCTTTGTCTCAGGAAATAACAATGCCTATTATGCATAAACTGAATGAACCAAAATACAAACCTATCACAGTTCATTCAACTACAATACCCAAATCACAATTTCCACCAAAACCACATGGACAAACTACTCCTCTTGGATTTGAATCTCATCCCAATACAGTCCTATCGAATATTGACATAAATTTGTTTTCAAATGTAAAACCAACTTATAATATATCACCAGAACTATCGTATTATTACCCAATGCGATCAACCCCAACACAGCCAAATTTCAAGGTCAAAGAGCTACTTTATAAACCTATGATAAGTATGCAACCGGTAAATAATAAAATTGATTTATTACCCGAGCCACAATTTCCCCTTGTACCTACTGATGGTACTAAGCGAGCAGTTATCTCACCTTTGCAAGAAAAATATTATGAAGTTCAACCAATACAGCCACTTAAAGTAGCCACAAAATCCTCTTTAGTTTCTCAATTAAAACCCCAATATATTCCTTACCATGACATGACTAGAAAATTAATGAAACAGTCAGCGTTTAACTTATCAAGACCTACAATCCCTTACACATCTTTGCTAGGACCTATTTCGTCACACGATTTATCTTCAAAATTCCGATATCATCAACCAACAATAACGAATAAAATACGAAATTATCCTATTCTTAACCAACTTGACTCTGAGCCCATAAAATTAAAACCCATGGTTGGTACGGGATCATTAACAAAACCAAAAATAGATTTCTACAACGTTCCTTTACCTTTACCATACCCTAAGCAGAATCAAAACATTAATCACTCTATAACCGATCGACCAAATCTTCAATTTTCTCAACTTTTGAAAGAAAAAAATCCAAGTATAAACTCTGTACCAACAATATTGTCCCAAAAAGTCCCTGGTAACGTTGAAGTTCCTTCAATAAGCTCTGAACTATCGTTTGATAAAACCAAAATACCAAAATTACATAAGGAAACATATACATCAAGCTTAATTAATTATTTCACGCAACCATCGCAAATAGACCTGATCAAAACTAAGCCATTAACAAACGTCTGCCCATTGCACTCTGCAAAAATTTGTCCCTTATTTGATGCTACACAAGATAAAGATATAGCATATAATACACTATCACAATCAAATCAGCCTATTAGTGGCCAATACCAAATTTCAACATCATCTAGTGACCCTACAAGACCCATCGCGGAGTATGATGTCTACAAGCATTCAACTCCCAAAATAATACATAAAACTAAACCTCCTAAACCGTACACCGTTACAGGTTATTCCTCATTTGAAACAAATACTACACCAGAAATAAATAGACATGAAATGATTAACCCCTGGGCGTTTAATGCTATTAATGGAAAACACGTCGCAAATATACAATTAAAATCAAATCAACCACCTCGTGATCAATATCAAGTACCAACTTCAATCGTTCTCCCCATAGACGTCTCTTATATAAGACCAATTACAGAGTATGACAAGTACCAACCTACAACTTTTAAAATAATTACAAGTAATCGTTTATTTGAGACACTTACAAAGTTTAAAGATCAAATTCAGTTAGAGTCACCAATATTTTCTATACCACAAAATTTGAATCAAATATTAGAGAAGCCGATACGACCACCTCATTACACAAAATTCAATCATGGTATTGAAGTATATAAAAATCCCGTACAAAACAGTCCCACTTATGACGAATTCAATAAAAAATCACCAAAGCCAATGATAAATTTGAAACCAGCGCAAATATTTTCATCACCTACAACACCTACACCTACAACAGAAGCATATCCGATTAGGTCACATATGAAACGAATTCCTAAATACACGGAGTATTTCGAACACATATTGTCACAATCTCCAACCGAACTAAAAACATCGCGCCTAAATACATTTGCAACAAAACTAAAAATTAGGCAACCTTCAAAAATACCGCAAGACGATTCCTGGAGTAAACACATATGTAACCAACGTATTTGCCCTTCATCTTTGCCTGGAAGTTCCCTGGATTCATATTTTATGAAAACAAAGTCCAATTTACTTCCACCAAGATCTTCTCCTAGAACATACAATTTTGAATATCCTTTAACTTCACAATACATTGAAACCAAAACACCTCAATATGTTCCTTGTATCGATTTCGAGTGTGATAAGCCTTTTGCAACTTGGCTTTCTGAATTTGAACCTAGTCCCTTATTAAAAGTATCGCAATTGCCTTTGAAGGATATTAAACAAGTAAACAAACCATTATCATTGGAAAAACCACTTACTTTCTCGACGGAACCTAAAATAAATCTTACTCCAATATTATCATCAACTTACAGCCTATCACCTTTAGAAACACTAAAGACACATCCATTAAAATCAATACCTTCAACTACTTCATTTTCATCAAAGGATGAACCAGGAATGTACTACCCTTGGCTCACAACTGCTAGTTACGACAACATTCGTCCAAAACTGAACTTACCACTGTTTGATTTTGATCAACTTCATCCAAACTATCCTACACCTAATGAATTGAAATCATCAGGTTTGTTGAAAGCTCTACATCCTTCATTATCCAATAGTTGGATAGCCAATTCTATGAGCAATGCACAAGCACATTCTAAACATGAAAGCGACTATTTTATAACAAACCCAAGTTTACAATACCAGCACCTAGAAAAATACACACGACAACCACAAAAACCAGCTTTAAATTTACTGGAACCAACAACTACAAGTCCTTCTGTTGCGTATTTACCAGATTTTAGTCTCAATTATTATGACAAATTATTAATAACCCCCTCAATTTGTTCAATATATCCTGAAAGGATTACACTAACACCCATTCCTTGTCAACAAATTGTCTGTAATGTAGAAAATGATGTTAGCGGAAAACCTTTACAATTTAACACAATATCTAGCTTTTGGGATAAATTGTCCCCCAAACCAAAAGTTCAACTCCAGCAACTATGTGAACAAGAGCGACTATGCCAGCCATGTGAAGCCAAACTTAATAACCTCAAAGATTCGAATATACCAAAATCAATTTGTCCTCCTTGCTATAATCCTTTAAACACTCAAAAAATATCAACACTTAAACCAAAGAATCTAGAAGAAAGGGAGAGATTTCAAAAGATTCTAAGATATATATTGAAAATAGCACCCTCTATTGCCAGTAAATTAGCACTAATACCTTCATCTCATGATATCAAAGAAGTAACTATTTCTTTAGACGGAATTGATACATCCATTCCAGACAATAAACTCAGTGCACTTCGTTTGAAAACTGATAATCCAAAAGTTAAAATTAAAGTTTGGATTTCGGAAATAATAAAAACAAAACCAGGTTTTGATATCGATTTATATAAAGAGCTAAATTTAAATACCAATCATTACACAGCGGTTAATTTTGAACCTGTTTTCAATGAAGCTGGAATAAGTCCAGAAAAAACTCAAGAAATTGCAAGGGAATACATTGAGAGGTTATACGGAACTCCAGTTATTGTGAAAGGATCTCCTAATTCTGAAGATGCTGTATATAATATTGACGAAGGGTTCTTTAAAGATGGTTTATGTTACATCTTGTGGCCAAGTGTATGTAACATTTGTTAGAAGTATTTTATAAAATAAGAATTATTTATTGCTTGATATTATGTAATTGTAGTATTACCAATCATTTACACTAACTTAGTCACCTGTATACATACTGATATAAATATACTATTTATGTTACTGTATAAGTTACCGTTGGTATATTTTATACCAAAAAAGTTTTTTTTTATCAACGCAATGCAATTTTTAGATTCTCAAGCTTAAAGTATTGTCTATTAAACATAAATAGTACCATGATTTATACAAATACACAGTACTCGCATCTTTATCAAAAGCATTATCATATTAATTTATTTATTGCGCCAACAAAGTATACACTAAAACAACCAATTAGGATAAAACATAACTAATGAAAGATAAGTGTTACTTCAATTATAGGTGCAAATAAAATTCACTTAATTTCAAATTCACTAAAATGCAAATCTTTTAAATTTAAAATATATCTATTTTTCTATATATTTCAAAAAATAACATACATTTGTTTGAATTTTAAATGTATTACCTACACATAATAAACTAAATTAAATGCTAAATATACGATTGCATTAAAATATAAATTATACACAATAAATAAATCGCCTATACGGTGTAACGGTATGGCTGTCGCCTGTTAAGACCGCTAGCCGCTTAGATCCGGGGTTCAATTCCCAGGTCGGGCAACTTTTCTTAAAATGTTTTTCAGATTATTTTGAGTAAGCATGACATTACCCGGGATCGGAAGGTGCCCGAAGTGGCGATAAGCTTGCTACCAATCACATCATGGGCCCCAATACCTTAGCTAATCGTGGGTGTTCTAGTATATCTACTGGACTTACGAGTCGTGGAGATACTAGCATTCATCTGCCTACCGCTTCAGGGATAATAGGCGTAAAGGTACTCTTTTTTATATTGGCTTATTTTATATAATTTATTTACTTATTTCAGAAACCCAGAAAGCAAAGATTAACGTTAGAAAAAATTAAAATAGAGAAAAAGAAAACGAAAAGAGAAACGTTGAAGGTACACGCTATACATTTTGTATTTTATTTTGGAAATCGTAATAAATATCGTAGTCTTCGAACATTTAGAATTACTTAACGATCTAAGATCGAAGCAAGTGAATAAGACACTAAAGAACACACGACTCGGTACCCAACACTGAAAGAAAAGTTGCTGCAAAATACTAGGCACAATTGGTTCTGTTAGTAAAGACTCTTTACACTTTTTGGAGAGGTTCTACACTTACGAGCAACCTGGCAGAAAGGCACATGGTTTTTTTTTATAACATTGGAAGGTAAACAAGCAGACGGATTTCCTGATGGTAAAAAATTCACGCCGCCTATAGACACCAAAGGTGGTAATGGTGCGTTTGAAAATCTGAGGCCGGGATGTTAAGTCTCGTGCAAAAGTAAGTTTACCGGCTACCTTACCCTCCAAACTGGAACACGTCAACGGCAAGCACTGACATTATGGCGACAGGAATTGGTAAGGCGGTGGTATTATTCTACCCCGGCGAGCCATTGGGGAGCTCTAACACCTAGTAAGAAATTACGGTGTTAGTGAAAGTAAGCCTATGCTCGCCTTTACGAGCTGCCTGGCAGGAAGGCAGATGGTCTATTCTGCTAATGAGCCCGGACCAACACGGGGACACATATACAGGCAACCCAAACATAATCATGAAAATTTAATAGGCATAATAAATTAATTATAGGTACATAATTTATTTTATTGTAGAAATAGAAAATGAGCTCTTATTTTTATTGTGTAATCGATAAACTAACTAGGGAACCAGTTTAATTAATTCTCACACTCTATTAGATAGCTACAATTAAAAAATGGCAACATTTTAGCAAACAAAAAATCAAAATCGAACAGCAAAAAAAGTAATTTCCCATCAATTCAGAATAAGTAACAAGATAGTAAAGTCAATGGTAGCAGTTGGCAAAGCCGGGCACAATTCCCTTAATTCGTTGATCGTTAATTAACGAAGGTATCATTTCAATTAACGGATTAGCTTTTAAGTTAAATTTTAAAATTAATAAACATTCTCAATAGTTAATCGTTAATTAGGTATCTTATTAACGGTAGGATTAACGGTGCCTAGCTATGGCTGCTGGTACATTAAATAGATAAAACTATAATCAAAATGCTGCTCAAATATAAACAGAACCTATAATCATATTTATCAAAAACACACACTTGTACTTTTCCACAAAAACAACTTTAATAATAATTATATTATAAGCCAACCGGTTTCGCCTTTCACAGCATCTTCAGGGCTATATTTTATACATTTGTTGAATATTATTTTTTTAATATTATACTATTTATACATTTCATTGTTACACAGTTTTAGTTAATAATTAGAAACATCCTTATTCTTTATGTTTCAGGTTTCGAGGCCAACTATAGATTTAACCACAGATGCTATGACTGACGCATCATCAGATTGTGATTCTTTTGAGGACAACCTCAGTCCTGTAAGACGATTACATAAATTGTTTTACTCTTCAAATAAACCAAAATCACAAAGAAAAAAGAAAATGCCACCTGAACTTAAAATTATACGAGCACCGGTAACTTATTTTTATTACAGCATAAAACAGAGATTTTCAAGCATCAAAAAAAATTGACACTTTCGATGAAGAGTTTCTCAATGTTATAATTTTTTATATTTATTGGTGATAAACTATGTAATTTGATAAATATGTACCCTATGTACGTTCATACGTAGACCAATTTAAAAAATGTTTTATGGTAGATAGAATATACTTTGGAGGTGCAGTGTAAAACTATAACACCAACATTATACAACCTATAGTTTAAATAATTATAAAATTAATGTTTTTTTCAGACCAGTGATTCCTCCTTTACTTCTGATAAGGAAAAACATTCATCAAAATTTGGAAGACCAAGAAGTGTATCTTTGGTCAATGATACAATAGCTAAAAAGAAACTGAATCCCGCTTCATGGCACCAGTTCAGACATCTACCACCACCTAAGTAGCTAAATAATAAATTTTCACTACTTTATATTAAACAACAAAAAGCTTAATTTTTTATTTCTTTCTTATAGATGCCTATCGGATATAAAAGTTCGTAATGATCAACCATCAGAATTAAAAGTAAAATTAAACTCGTTAAAGAAAAATGTTTGGACGGGTGTCCCAGATGAAGAAAAAGGTCCATTATCATGGGGTATATCAAGTTTTGCCATGAATTCTTATTTTACTGACAGTGAAGCATTGCTAAGGTTAATAATCACTCATATATCATAGCAATATTTTATAATAACTAAATAACTAAAAACTAATGAAAAGTTATTTTAATAGATCTTGTTCGAAAAAGCTGGAAGAAATTGAAGAGAAAAGGTGTAAAGATGAAAAAAAGAAAAAGAAAACGAAAATCAAGAAGATTTCAGTTAAGGTTCCGAATCCTGATGACTTAGAATCTAATAATAAAGTACCTAAAACCTCAAAAAAACGTGGAAAGTAAGATTTTTTTTCATGTACCCATTAGCATGTGCCTACTTAACAAAATTACTGTCTCTATGGTTGAATGGTGATGTAGTTACCTTACCACATCGACAAATAGCGGGGCTCGGGTTCAATTCACAACGGAAGCAGGTGTTTGTGTGATAAACATACACATTTGCATTTCTGGGGCTGTGTGTTTATGAAATTTATTCTGGTATTTATATATCACGTATTTCTATGTACCCATACACCAAGCAAATAATTTGCTTACTTTTAAAAAAAATTACAATAAGCATGTTAAAAGTGTCTCTGGGTAACTGTTATAATTCTTAAGTTCTGTTAAAGTTACTTCTTATAACTCTTGATGTTACTTACAATGTTTTACATACATATCTTCACGCCAAGTCCCTTACGGGGTAGGCAGAGAGTATCGAGTGCCAAGTGTCACGACTCCTAC
>DVZN01000010.1:0-25656 GCA_018237365.1 Caria ino melicerta
CTCTCTGCCTACCCCGTAAGGGACTTGGCGTGAAGATATGTATGTATGTATGTATGTATGTATGTACTTAGATTATTTACTATCTAGATATATTCTCACACTATAATCCCTACTTTTAAAGACAGGCCAAGATTTTAACACCCACGCGTAACTTTATAGTGTTATTCTCTCACAGTTCATCGCTTTTACGCAATATCAGTTTTTTTTGTGATTTGAAATCTGTACACATGTTTCTCGTGCATGTTCTGTGAGCCACTAAAAAATCGAAACAGATTACACGCCAATTATTGGCGCGTATTTTTATAGGTCATTTTGTCCGTCATACAAGGTATCTTGGAGTGTGTACTTTATCTAAATGGGTATTAACAACCCGATAGTAGTAGTAGGGTAATTACAGAATAAAAAAAACCCCATTTTAATTTAATTATAAAAAAATATTTATAAAATTTTAGAATTTGTTTTGTAAATACGTCTATGGAAACGGATGCTCTTCAAATCAAATCGTATTCCTAGAAGAGGGAAGCCGTGTAATTTCAAAACGTGCCACCAATGAGATTGGCTGGATCACACGAGCACGTGTTAGTATAGCTTATATCATATCTATCAAGAAAATGCGTTTTAGATATCAGCAGCACTTAAAATATTCTAGTATATACCCATCTGTATATTTAATTTCCATGTTTTTATTGCAACGAATTTTGACCATCGTAAATCTCTTTACATAAAAACTAGCGTCTACACGCGACTTTGTTGCAACACGTAAAAAAATTACTAACCTAATAATAAACCCTAATTCATTTTCGAAAATAAAATTAGTCTAAGTTACTTCTTATTCTATTAGCTATCTGCTAGTGAAATTCCTGTCAAAATCGATCAAGCCGTTCCAGAGATTAGCCGGTTTGTTCCGGCTTAGACAGACAGGCAGACAAAAATTGTAAAAATCGTTATGTTGGTATATGTACCAAGAATACATACATAAAACGCATTAGTAAAAAACGATAATTTCAATGTTACAAACAGACACTCCAATTTTG
Organism: Caria ino melicerta; assembly: GCA_018237365.1. Taxonomy (NCBI): domain Eukaryota; kingdom Metazoa; phylum Arthropoda; class Insecta; order Lepidoptera; family Riodinidae; genus Caria; species Caria ino. Next base: position 1,035 of record DVZN01000010.1, read on the forward strand.
TTTATTTGTATAGATTATTAGTCTAACCCAACTTTTATGGCGAGTAAAAAAAATAGTCTCTCAAGACCCACGCGGACGGAGTCGCGGGTAACAGTTAGTATTATAATACCTATAACAAATTAATAACATCATTTAAAATATTGGAAATTGCACCTTCAGATCTTTATAACAGAGGTTAATTTATTATAGCAGTTAATAGTTTATTACTGTCATAGAAATGCATATAAATTTCATTATTCACGAAAAATTATAAATGTAGATATGTATATAAATATATACCGTTTATATACATAAATTTGGATATTATTATCATATCCCGTATGGTCTAGTGGCTAGGATACCTGGCTTTCACCCAGGAGGCTCGGGTTCGATTCCCGGTACGGGAAACCGTTTTTTTTGTATTATAATTTAAGGATTATATTTTTATGGAATAACGTTTTGATTATTTATAATGGAAAAATTTATATAAATTCTTACAGAAGTAATCTACTTAATAAACAAAAAAATAAAACCAGTAACAAAATAGGAAACGTACATACGTATGACGGATATGACGTATATACAGGCAAAATAAGTATGTATATATCTCTATAGGTAAGACGGCATCATTTGCGACTGTTTAAAAAAATAAAAAGATATTGTCAGAAGTGGGATTCGAACCCACGCCCTCAGAGAGGACCAGAACAGCTCAAACCTACTTAGTAGGCAAGGTAAACCTTGAGTCTGGCGCCTTAGACCGCTCGGCCATCCTGACAGATGTCATCGAGGACGAAATTACAATACAAAAACCACTAGATTTTTTTTATTTTTAATTTTACAAAAATATTTTATAGATACTATGTAAAGCACTACGTCTCACTCCTATCCTATTTAAATTTTTTCTGTAGTCTAGATTAGGTAGATTAATAGGTAGTAACAAGTAGGTAGACTACATAGGTACTAATATTTACTAGTTACTTTATTAAGAAGGTACCAACTTATATTAAGATTTAAGCCCTGACCCGTGTCTTCTATGTTTGGAAATAAGCTGTGCATTGATTGATATTTATATTTCTATTCTATCAAATATAGTTGATTTTCTTGTTTACTGGATAAACAAGAAAATCAATCTATATTTGGTTTTCATAGTCAACTTATATTGCCACCACCACACCCTGCCACAACTTATATCGCCTCTGTGGTCGAGTGGTATCGGTATTCGACTTTGATGCGAGAGGTCCCCGGTTCGATTCCCTTTTCGGGCAACTTGTTTATATGATTTTTTTTAGTTTTTCTGAATTGGCTTCGGACTTGCCACCCGCATGTCATGGGACCTAACATAGTCGGCAAATCTTGGGTAGGTACCTACTAATACTAGTAGGTACTACTAGTACTAGTAGGCATACGCCCTTCTAGACATAATTTATGAGTGTGACGATATATAAATAGTGAACTTATTTTTAAGACTTTGCTGTAAGCGCCATCTGTAACAAACATACTGTTACATTATTTGTACATGATAGTAAGAAGCAACTACAACTAGTTGTTTATTTCATCAAAAGATGCCACTGTTGTGCTTAACGGTCTTATTGCTACTATTTGTAGTATCTAGAGTCTAGTCTAGACCATCGTTTCCTAACCATTTTTATGTCGCGACCCACAAAAAGCCAAGAAGTTAACTTCTAAGTAAAAAGCCTTGCGACCGCTTCATTAAACAATTATAATGATGAGTACATAACGCATTATATTTCACTGGTTTAACCTGTGATGGACTTATACAAACTTGTCAAATAACCCGCTTGCGCATCCTGTGGAACTTACTCTTGGACGGTTTCGTACAAGTTGATTTAGCTACCGATACCTCGCCCCCCAAGTAATCAGAACGCAGCACTAAGTCGAGGTCCGGTTCCACAGGAGACAACCCTTAGTGTGGGCGTTATAGGACACCCTTAAATAATGCAGACTCGGGTTGAGACTTTTGACTCCACCCTCGGATAATACACGGGCGATTTGGTCATGGAATGTCAACCGTAGTCTCTTCGGGTAACTACAGTCATCCACTTTTGCATTGTATATCTGTTTAGTCAATCTTGCATCATCCATTCATTCTACATGTTCTTTCGCATTTTTACACCGACACTTTCTTTCAATCCCATTCTTTCCCTTATTTCCCTACTGCGAATTCGGTCCGCGAGCGTTACTCCACAAATTTTCCGGACCGCGCACATTTCGACCGCATTCAAACTATTTTCATGCTTTTTCTGACATACCCAGCTCTCACTTCCATAAAGTAACGTTGGAATAAGCAGTGAACTGTATAAAGCGAGGCGAGCACTGTGACTTAACACTTCGCTTTGAAGTAACTTACCCAGCGTTCCATTCACTCTATTCCCAGCATTCACTCTTCTTTCTACATCCGCGGTGTACCATCCACCCAGCTAAAAGCACTACCAAGATAAACAATTTCATTCACTTGTTCCAGCACTACATCATCAATCAACCACAACTCTTACATCCGTTCTCATTTTGTCTCTTTAAAATACCATTATTTTGGTTTTCTTCGCATTTAATTGTAAGCCCCTTTCTTTACAATCGTCTTTCGTGGCTGCGATCAGGGTTTGCAGCTCAGATGGTGTGGAGCCTAAAAGTACAGCGTCATCTGCATAAAGCAGGCAGTTCACCACCTGGTCACCCATACGTGTTCCCACACTCAATGACTTTAATCTTTGGAGACATTTGTCCAGATACAAGATAAACAAGCGAGCACTGTACATATACCAACATAACATTTTTTACGATTTCTTGTCTGTCTGTTCGTTCCGGCTAATCTCTGAAACGACTGGACCGATTTTGACGGTTTTAAATTGTTTAATTTTTTAAAGTTATTTAACTGTTACATCTTAGATCCTACGCCCTTGTAAAAAATCATGTACCTAGGTAGCTACTGAAAATTAAATTACACGTTTTCGGCTATACATACTTACCTATTGGTAGGTAAGTATTAGGTAGGTATATTATAATTTTGGATTCTAGACCAACAAATTTTTCAATTTGTAAAGGTTATGTTATTGATAGAGTCATGAAACTTATTCATTTGTAAGCCCGAACGTAGGCCTTCCTCAATGTATAGCTGAAGGTTTTGCCCAAGGGCACCATGCTGGGCAGTGGGCAGGCAGGTTGGTTTAGTACTTGGTGATCATAGTGTTTTTGTTTTAGACTGTTATTTTCGGGAGCTTATTCCTACCTTCTTACAAGGTATAGTTTTTTATAATCTATCTATAGCTGGGGGAATTTATCACGGAATTTAATAAAAAAATATATGAGAGGGTACATTAGTATACACCTACCAAATATCTATATGCAACAGACATTTCAGATGAATATGTAATAACAATACAGTAAATTGTTACTCTATAGATCACTACAAAGTATAAAATAAAGTTGCTTCGCGTCTGTCTGTCCCTATGTATACATATATCTTTAAAACTAGGCAACGGATTTTGATGCAGTTTTTTACATATATAGTGATTAGAGAGGAAAGTTTATATGTAAAGTACATGAAATGATAGAGAAACACTAATAATTTTAAAGGTTTCTAATGTCATGTCTGTGAGAGACATTCTGTAGTATATTTAACTGGCGACCCGCCCCGGCTACGCACGGGTGCAAAACTAATAATAAATATACTACAGAATGTCCCTCACGGACATCACATTAGAAACCTCTAAAATTATCAGTATTCCTCTAGTATTTTATGCATGTATTATACCTATAAACCTTCCTCTTAAATCAGTCTATCTATTAAAAAACCGCATCAAAATCCGTTGCGTAGTTTTAATGATCTAAGCATACATAGGGACAGGGAAAGCGACTTTGTTTTATATTACCTATGTAATGATGATATCAGTTTGGCACACGTACGAAACCGGTGCGAGTAGCAAGTCATTAATTAACAAGAGGAATGTTGGCAAAGTTAATAATTGCAAAATTTGGACTTATGGATCATGGTTTCGGTTATGCTTCAATTTACAACTTAGTTATAATACATGTTCCTATAATTACCATGAAAACACACATATTGTACTTTAGATACTTTTTTTTTAGTAAATAGTAACGATTATTACATCTCTAGATACCTATTCAACTGTTCAAAATTCAAAGTTCGATCTAAAATATTCACAAGGTCGCGTTTTTTAATCATCTAGAAATGCTATAACCATATTTTTTATATGCATGTATAAAGCCTTTACGAAAAATATGTACTACCTACTCTAGTATAATATGAGCCAGGTACTTAAAAAATATCAGGTGAAAGAAAATAAATTATTTATCATAAAAAACATACTTACAGTGTTTACATGAATTTTAATAAACACAATACACCTATATATTGCAATATTTGTTCTCGTGTAGTCGTATATAAGTAAAATGTACCAAAATAAATTCGTCACATTTTGTTTGTGCATGTAAAAACACTTCCTATTTATACATGTTTATACGTACGGTACATTACGATCTGAGAAAATGAAACAAAGGTAATTGAAACCTTTGTTATATTAATTACATATTAGATTTAAAATTTTAAAACAAAATATTTGTTCATTTATATAGTACTCTAATTAGCCTGTGTATTTGTGGTTTACAGCTTCAGTAATAAGTATATAGTCTATGGTTTACAGACTACTCTATAGATGGTACGTTGTGGTTACAGTTATTGAAAAAGATTTCGATTTTTGTTTAAATCGTTCAGTATTGCCATATAATATTATTAATTCTTTTCCTTCTTAATTCCCTTAACCTTTTAATTTTTGTATGGTATTAAATAATTAAACAATAATTTTAAATGCTTTTATGTTTTGCGTACCTACTTAGTTTAATTAGTAAACTTTGATCGTGTGGCCTTTTTAAGATATCACCAAGAATTAAATTTTATTTGTCCCCTTATAAAATGCTTAAGATATTTGGAGCATAACAAAGTGCTTGGAAGCACTATTTTATCAATTATATTCCTTATTTCAATTTATAGGCAATTTAGGTCGTTTGTTTCTCTGTAAAAATGATTTTGTAATGGCGATAGTGACTTTTTTTGTCGTCCTAGCCTTATTCCGTTTCAACATCAAATTAGTTTAGGGTTGGGCACATAATCTAAGGGATATGACAAGGGCGCTAGTTTTGACCAGATCTGACATCTGCAACCCAGAAAGAATATCAAGATCAATCCTAGATTAGGTCAAATCCGAATACATGGATGGAATATTAACAACAAAAGGGTGGAACGCTTGTGTCTTGCATCCCGATGGCGGAATGGAACTGACTGAATTATGTGGTCTTGTAATTCTCTAGCACACTTATTGAAATGTGTTACTAAAATATAAAGTTCTGATTATACAACCGTATAAAATGTATTCATTATAGAAAACCGTTTAAGGCTCTGCAGTTTAGCTTTTGTCAGAGCTGAGCTGTTACTAATAAGTTTCTGAGCTCGTTTTTCCACCGAGTCTAAAGCAGTCAGTTGGTATGAGGCCACAGAACAAAAAGGACTAGTTTTTTCTGTTTCATATATTAGGCTGATCCACCGCAAAGGTTAGCAGCAATTCTTCATACAAGACCGAAACGGTGCTTATCACAGTTGAAGCAACTGTATCTACAAGGTGGTGGCATTTTGTTCATTCCAATTGCTCAAAGCAATTTGCACTATTTTATTTAATTAAAGTGCACAAGTGAACTATTGATTAAGAAAATAATGGACAGCCAATAAGATTTTATCATAGATAGTAGGATATAGAATTTATGATCAACGGATTTTATAAACTCGGGCAATAACGTATGGAAAATTAATAGCGAACAAATGGCAGTGGTCTGTGGTTAATTCCCTTGCCAAAAATGAGAAGAACAAGAAGAAGCAGCTGTCACTTGTGGTGTAAATAATTATTTATATTTATGCAATTTAATTTATAAATAACACGCATTGTGCAGTTTTTTATAATTATATTTGTATTATTTAATTAATCTGCTATAAAAACTAAAATATTATTTAATAAGTTTGGAAGCCATGGAAGTAGAAACTAAAATTAAAGGAGACATGAGATCACTAGGATGTGAATGTGAGAAAAAAATAACCTTAGCATTTCATTTGTACATCTATCTTGTGGATGAAAAACTTATGTACGATACAGAATATTGTTATAATAAAGATATAGATACTTTGTATGTAGTAGCAAGACCCAATAAAATTGATAAACTAAACATTTATGTGCCGGTACCGACAAGTCAAGACGTAAATATTTGTTTTATCAATCAGTTGCAAGAAAATTTGTGTACAGTAGAAACAGGTACAAGTGTTACCCTAGCGTTTATAGAAAGTGACTTTACGATAGTTTTATATACATTCACACAGGGTCTTTCTGAGCGTCAATCTCCAGAAATTGTGTCTCTTTTAAAAATGAAGGAAGAGAAGCGAAGTTTTATTAATTCAGAATTGAAAAAGAATAAAGAGCAAATTTTAAATGATGCGTTGAATGGAGGAGTTGTAGATGATGAGGACTGTCAGATTTTGGAATAATAAATGTTGCTGTGTACTTGGTGAAGGTTAAATTCTCTAAACCTTCAGTCATGAATCACTCCAAGCCATATTCATATGATAATAGGTAAGTTCTTTTCATGTCTACTGTTATATAATTATTCAAATACATTTATTTTTACAGGTTTAGCCTAATACAATAGAGTAGTACTCAAAATTACACATATTAAAAAAATATAAAAAATGCAAGACAACAAAAAACTTTAATAATCATGTGTAAGTTGATAAATAACAATCAAAATAGCAATTAATGTGGCTTTTTTATATTTAATTTTTTTAATATAATGAGTAAGCAAGCAAGCTTACAGGCCACCTGATGGAAAGCGGTTACCGTCGCCCATGGTCATCTGCAACATATAGGGGGTCATTGATGCATTGCTGACACTTAAAAGTGTGTTGATACACCTTTTAAATGATCCCATGTTATAAGTTAAGGGGAAACCTGAGTCAGGAAGTGAGTTCTATAATATAGAGATTTAGTTATATATATAAGAGAATAGTTTGGTAGTGTTTTTTTATGTTTTACAATTTTTGATATTCAACAATAATGAATTTGTTGAATATCAAAAATTGTTCTTTCTGTTACCAAATATAGTAGCGATTGTGATGGGTCTGACAATCTGTAATAACATTTATTATCCATAATTGTTACAATGCAGATAAAGAGCATTTTTGGAGTTGAGACCTTTGAATTGATGATTTCACACATGATTTAATTTATTTTGTTTCAAAGCTGTAAAGAGAATGAATCAAATTAATTGAAGTAATACTAAGTCTTGTAGAGAATAGGGCAGAGTTACACAATTGCATAAGTATTTTATTTTTAAATTGTGCAGCCTTTATTCATTTGGAATTTTGCTCTTACTGTATATTATATACAAATTGTAGTGATCCCTTACAAGAAAGACATTTTGTAAATTGGTCCCTCATCCTATAATGCTTATGAACCACCACACTAAAGACTATATCCTCGTGTCAGGTTGCAGGTTACTTCATTATTATTACTGCTATAACCATACTATAGCTTGCATTTCTTACCAGCATGAAAGCTGTCTGATTTTCTGATGTTCATTGTCTGATGGGTATAGTCTGTGGCTAGCCTCAAGTTATGCAAGTTTAAAGCAAGATGATGGAATATTACACATCAAGTTGTCAAAAAATTAATGGAAGCTAAGTCTGGTCTGTTGAAATAAATATAATGGAATTCACAGGTATGAGTTTCTTCTAAAGTGTTATCTTCTATTGCTTACCTAGGAAGTCAATCAGTGTGAGTTATTTTAGGTTTTTTATACAAAGTTAGCAGTTAATCATTGCTCACCCTAATGGTCAAATATTACTGGATCTTACCATAACATATTTTAACCAGTAAAATGTAGCCTATTCACTCACAAGCCTCTCAATTATGTCCTCTCTCAAAATCTTAACATCGGCAAAGGGTAGCTAGTTTGTCTTCTACAGAATTCCTTTTGGTGAGTGTGCAAAAAATTGCAACCCGACCTTGGTTGCATTCTTTGGAAACCATAAGCTATTCACATGTCCTTTGTTTCTGTTTTGTCTATCTTGCGTCTTCCATTCTTGCCACATTTCGTTAGCATTGGTGCATGCCCTTTCACATTTTACACTAAAATATTCTTTAAATCCTACTATTTCTCTGATCTCACTATTACGAATGCCGTCCATGAGCATTACTACTCAAAATTTTTGAAGCATTTACTTTGGATCACGTTTATCCTACTTGCAATTTTTTTCTGACATACCTCACTCTCACTTTCACAATGTAACGTTGGGTTAAGCACTAGGTTGTGCAATACGACAACACTTTGCTTTGAAGTGGCCTACCCAGGATTTCATTCACTCTATTCATAGCACTCACTCTCTAAATCTTCGGTATATTCCATGACTGCTACCATCTACAAACAACAAGAAATCCCGTTCAGAAACTACCAAGACGTACAGATTCATTCAATTGTTCTAGCACATCATCAACCAAACCTCTAACAGTCATATATGTTCAATAAACTTGCACAAATGCTTTTGGAGAAGTGGCAAGACTTATTTTCACGGCCTCCAAATAGACTCCAGTCTACTCAGCATGCTGGTAAATCCATTACAGGTTCTGTCTGTTAACATTAAATATTTTTGTTACATGCTGCTATCCTAAGGCTTTGATGTTAAATATTATGTTGAAGTTTAATGGTTTTCTTATCCTTTAAACTAAAACTCAATAATGGAAAGCTATAGTGGAAGAAATGGGTAAGGCAGCAAATGCCAATTAAGGTGAGTCATTGTCAATTTAAATGTAGCGGTTAAAATTAAAATGCTTTCTAGGCTAGGTGTTTAAAATAAAAATATCAATCTATGATACTGGATGGACGTTAAGTTTTGAATATCAGGAAATTAGTCTATTTGTTTGCTTACCAATATTATAAAGAAATGTTGATAATGCACTATGATTTTTAATCCTTATTGTCTAAATGTCTTAATGAGAATATAGTGATAGCGCTGTCATAGTTGCAAAAGGGGATATGCCTGTGCCTTTAAACTCAGGCTGGTAGTGCTATGTCTCTTAATGTTAAATAACAAATGGAATGTTATTTTTTTATTTTTATAAACAAGCAGATTCCCCAATGTCATGAAATACTTAGCAATTCTAGATCACAAAGGTGGTTATAGTATGGTGCCAATTTGAGGCTAGAATGTTAATTCTTGGGAAAATGTAAGTGTTCTTTGTACATTACCCTCCTAACCAGAACACTTCAATGGTAAACACTGAGATTATGGCTATGGGAATAGGTAAGGCAGTGGTATTAATCAGGCAGAGGCCGCTGCAAAACTGTACCACCTAGTTAAAAAACATGGAGTAAGTAGTTAGTGAACTTATGCTCGTCTCTCACAAGCTGCCTGGCAGGAAGACGGCTGGTCTATTCTTCAAAAGAGCCTGGACCAAGAAGGGAAGAATTGTTCACTCTCGCCTGCAGTCAAGCAACCCAAGAGAGAGACACCTGGAAAATCATGAGGTAGTAACACTGGCATCTGCACTTTCAAACAAATTACTCAACAAAACTGATAAAAGTCCTTTGAGTTTGATGATATTTCATTAAGAAGAGAAGGAACATCTTGTTTGTTTAGGATAAGTCTTATTGACCAAATTGCTTAAGTGCAAGATCTTTAAAAATACAGTTGAAGCTCAGACAGCAAGTAGTAATGAAATTAAGAAGATATTTAGTTATAAAAATATATTTTTTACTAAAAAATTGTAACATGAATTACATATAAAAATGGTACACACATCCACTTGAAGCTATAGTGGTTTTTCAGATTAGGCTCAGGTGGGAAGCACAATGGATATTCTTTGTAAAATGCCCACGAGAAGCCAAATAGACAGACATAAATAGTTATAAAGTAATTTCAGTCAAATAAGAAAATATACAATATGCTATCCTATATATATTATTACACATTCTTTGATGTATCAAGGAGGTCAAATCCAATTTCAGATAGACTGTTACAACGGTAATCAGAGACAAAAGAGGTTTAATGAGATTTGCTACCAACCTAAATTCATAATTGTGCACATTAATTAGAAAAGTGATCGCTTTTTTGTTCAGTTTCCAAAAGCTTATTAATAATAATTTTTGTGAAAATATTTGGTTGTAAGTTGATAGAGTTATGCTCGTAATTTATAATAAAGGGATCATTTAATATCAAACATTGATTTAATTTTGAAAATACTTTACTAACATCTGTTAACACAAATCTATGAGATAAGGTTTTATATTCAATTGTGGAAAGGGCACAAGCATGTATATGGTCCATGCGAGCTTACCGTAATAATATAAAAGTAAGAAAATAACTTAACTTCATGAACAGATGTAAAGTGTTTCGGCATATTATACTTGGTGTCAGCCAATTCTTAGAAAATACTTCTATTAATAATAGTACATGTTTTTTTTAATTTAAGTTACCATGTTAGGTATTTGGAACACAAACAAAAAAATTATTTGGTATGTCAATGAGTCTATTAAATACTGAAATAGGATTTGACCGGTAACATGAATTGATGACAAGCAAATTACATAGAAAATAATACTAACTTTAAAAATTACCTAAATATTTAATAGTCGAAGAACTTATAAACTTTGGTGAACAATGTTATGAAAAAATTTTTTTTGTCTATATGTAGAGGATTTTTATAATAATCAAAAATAATTTAGGTACTGGCTCATCTATTAAGTAGCTTTGTCTATATGATTAATTATAAAGTAGATAACAGAGTTCACCAATTCTTGGACTATGAAGACCACTTGAGCATTCAAGAAAGGTATAAAGAAAATAATTTATATTTTCTTTACATTTTTATTACGAGCATTTTAGACGATCAGTCTATCTTTGGTTTATCAGTAATCTTGGATTTCAAACTAATTTTATTTCCAGTTTGTTAATAAAATTGTGTGTGTGTGTGTTAATTATATATTATGGTGATCAAAAACCTTTATAAAAGTTCTTGATTTTTTCTTATAAATTAATCTAGCCAAGATTAAGGACTGACCAAATAAGAGTTGGATCATCTAAGCCACTTTTATTATGTGGTCTAATTTTTGTGAAATGAAGTAAAGAGACTTAGGCAATTTACAAAATTTCACAATTAAATAAATATGAAGCTAATTACTATGAATACCTATCTAATTATGTGCGAAGTTATGAAAGAATAAAAATGTTAATATACAGTTAATTTTCTTAAGATTAAGTACCTAGGCAAATATAAATTACTTTTCTTCAGATGATCAGAAGTATTCACAAATGAATATCTTATTTATATATTGGGGTAATAAAGTTATATTATCGTTTGGGTTGGGGTATAATAAAGTTTGTGGCTTAAATTAAAAAAGAATTTTATTAAAATATAAATCAGTTTTATATTCATCTTAAATATGATACTTTGGCGTCTTTAATATAGATTTTTTATCTATATTCTTCAAGAGTATGGACCCTAACCCAAATTTTGCCTCATCCTATGCATTCTTCTTAATTTTTAAGCAAATCATTTATCGGCAATTACAATATTAATGTCTTATTGCTTAAAAGATACAAATTACTTACTAAGATCTTATAGAGGTTTAGTAAATCTTATGTACAATTATCTGAATGTCTGTCTGCTGCTATTTATAAACATTGCTTCATATTAACTTATTTTTACATATGAATATCTAAAATATTGAAACCAATACTTTGACAAACATGATTCTAACAAATAATAAGTTTAATAAAGGTATTTTGTAAAAAAATATATCTTTCCTTTGAAACAAATGTTCAACACTACCACAATTAATTTAGTATTTATACCGGTTTCATCAGACCATCTTCTTCTTAGCAAATAATGAAAAATTTGCATATCAAACCTGAGAATATAAAAAACAAGTGTCCCATTATTTCACTAACTTATATTCACAGTATTTGAACACCATTTTTTACAATATTTAATTATTATAACAGGTCCTTATTTGATTTGATGCATTTTCCTCTAAAACAAATTTCTGTTTCATGAGATATTTCCGTTGACATGGAAGTGCTTAACACATTTTTAGGATCCATAAAACTAGATACTGAAGAACTTTCTACTTGTCCCGTTTCCTTAACTGTAAATTTAATTGCCTTTGTCAATAATTCCAAATTTTCAGTATTTGTTTCAGCAGTTATTTCATCAGGTATGTAAGCAGCTTCAGTAGTAGCCTTAGTTGTAACTGTTTGGTTTTCACTTTCTTTGCCTTGATATTTCTCTGTTGTTTCAGAACTGACTACAGTATTACTTACAGTGGGTTCAGTATCTTCAAGTGATGTTATTCCAAATAGATAGTCCATGAAGCTATATCCGTCTGATCTATCTACTTTTGTTGATGTGGAAGTTGGCTCTGTTGGTTCACTGTAATAGGAGCTATCGTCATATGTTGGGTCTGGTGACCCAGTGCCTAAGTCCATATCACCTGGGTTTATATCTGTTGGTGTGAGATTTAGAATAGAGGATTCAGTTGTAACTTGCTCGGTTACTTTAGTATTTTCAGTTTCATTCTCTAAGGAAGCGTTTAGTTTAGGTACATCTATGTGCGGTATTACGTCTACTGTTTCATCTTCATTGTTGAAGAAGTCTTTAAGGAACTGATAGGATGGTTTGTATGTGGTGACTGTAAATTTATTTTTCTCTGTAGATTTACTAAATTTGTCTTTAGTAACGGTGTTCCCTAGTGAATTTACAGTGTCAGAGTAGTATTGTGATTCTGCTACGTCTATGCCTTCTACAGCCGGACGAACCTTCACTTTCTTCCAGTAGCCACGGCGTCTACTTTTCCTTGACTGATCTTCCTGTAATGTCACAAATAATAATTATTAAGTACATGCATTTTGTTACAATAAAGCAGTTTTAGTTACATAAGACAAAACATACGTAAGCACTGTTCCTATCTGCTTATTTAACGTATTCCAGCATTTTAATAGGAAGTAGTTAATACCTAACCTTTCAACTTTAGTTAGCTTTTTACACAGCGTAAGATGTTACAATATAAGATAAATCTATTTATATTAAGTCGACTTTTGTAGTTTTTAAGCATAATGTAATTATACTATTTTAATGTTGAAAGCGAAAACCACTTTGTGTTATTGATCTACTGTGCATGTGTAAAAATTTGTAATTAGGTATTATAACCACTAATTTTAACACATGCATATCATGGAAGGCGAACAGGCATTCGAAAGAAATACACTCCGCATATCGACACCAAACATGATAATAGTTGTAGTGCGTTGACAACCTCAGGCCGGGGTGTTAAGCCTCGTGCAAAAGCTAGTTTACCGGATACCTTACTCTCCAAATAGGACTACGTTAACCATTGACGTTATGGCGGCAGGAATAGGTAAGGCGGTGGTATAAATCCCCGCGAGTCGTTGCTAAACTCTACTAGGTAATTAAAGTGTGAAATCGCGGTGTTAGTTCGTCACTAACCTACGCTCGCCTCTTATGAGCTGCCTGGTATGTAGGCAGCTTGTCTATCCTACAACGGAGCCCTATTCTATTAATCTTGTAGGAGTAGACAGAAGTGCAATGTATGCTAGGTCTAATGTGCATGTCTACAGGCCATCCTTCCCTCTGAATTGGAATGCGACAACAGTAAAAACGAACATAAATATAGTAAGGCGATGGACCCCTACTCGAGCTAGTTCCTACACAAGACATCCAACAATGGTCTTTTTGGAAAATATCCATTTGTAATATCTTTACTTTTAACGTCTTGCAGGTATCTCCCTATTCAACATAAAAGGAACTAGATCAAAACAAGAAAAGAACTATGAGATTTGCGTCTTAGCTTCTGAATTTATGGTAATAATTTTTGTTCATGTGGGAAACTTTAAATCGTGGGCAATAGCTAGTGTTTAAATAAATAACTTTACCTCACTGTTATTAGAGGATGGAGAAGATTCCGGCGGCAGAGTTGTAATTGTAGTTTGTTCTGGAAGCGGTCTCGTTAATTTGGACGAGTAGTTTTCACCCGAGGATATAATCTTTTCTGGTGGAATTTCACCAATTTCACCACCTTTATGTTTCATCACTTTACTTGTGTACTCATCTTCATCTTGTTCTTCTAAACTTTTCATCACCTCTTCTAACATACTTTCAAAAGTGGATGCAGTTTCACTTGTATCGTTTCTCAATCCTTTAGCCTGTTCTACAATAGATTCAAACGACGATGAAATTTCTTGGCTATTTTTATAGTTATTAGTTGCTGGCGTCACTGATATAAGTACATCATCATCATTTTTGGCTGTTATTATGTCTAATTCATCGTCAAAAGTTTTTTGATCAGCATGGAGCGTTTTTGAATCATCGGCAATATTGTTTGGGTTATAAGGCCTAAAGGTATCGTTTGAAATATTAGGAGACCACCGATCTGAATCAGGTGAAGCGTAATTTAGCCTGTGAAGCGAATAATTAGAATCTTGGTCTTCTGATGCTGTCTCTTCTACTTCAGGTTTTTTATTGAATCTATCGGATAGTTTGGGTCTGTTATATCTGTTATAAAGAATGTTTCTTACTGTTGAAGTGGATGTTGCTTCTGTTTGTGTGTCTGGTTTATCTGTAGGTTTATCGGTGGGACGTCGACCTCGAAATCTGTTTTTAGTTTCATATGGCCGCCTATTTACAGTTCCCTCAGTTGTACTGGTCGTATAGACAGGTCTCTTTCTTTTGTATTGACGTCTTGTTGTAGCTTCGCTTGTAGTAGAAGTCGGTTCCGTCACTGGTTCTGGTTTATAGACTGGTTGTTTATAATCTTTGAACTCTGGCCTAGAGTGAACTTGTTTCGTTTTTAGATCGGCTTCGATTTCTTCAATACGCATTGTGGTTCGTCTTTTATCAAATGCAGGTCTATATGTTATGGGGTGATTGTTTCTTCTATCGTTTTTAATTTTTGAAGATTCCGTAGATGATGGTTGATAGTGTTGTCGCACTACTCCTGGTCGGACTCTAACTCTGTTGTACGAGGGTGTCGTTTCAACTTTATTATCTTCTTGCTCTGTTTCTTGAATTTCAGAACTCGTAATCTTTATATTTTCATTTTGAGGCAGTGTGACTTTGTCATAAGTTTCAGTGGAGTAATCATCTTTTTCAGATTGGTTTGCATTGACGTCTAATGAATCATGTTCGTAAACTGTTACTTCAGGCGTAGATAGGGAACCATAATCGACTTCTTTTGTTTCTTCATATGAAGATTTTTTATCAGGTTGTGGCAAAGTTGTTCTTGATTGATAAGTGTATTCGTTACTACCACGACTTGGTACTTTTCGAACGTATATGTCTGTGTCAGATTCAACTGCAGATGTATATTGTGATACATCTGTAATTTGTGAATTAAGGTGTTCGGTTATAGACGGCTTATCATTACTGTAAGCATTTTCTGTGTCCTCTGTTTTTGTGGTTTCTAAGTTTTCGGATGATTCTATTTTTCCAGTCGGTTCCGTTATAGCTTCAATGTCTAAGGTACTCGCTCTTTCCATTAACGTCACTGGGTAGTTTTGGTGGAGTACATCTCTTTGATAAGCTAAATCATGTTCTTTTTTGCTCGGTTTAGTTTGCTTTTCATAGATTTCGTCGCCATCTGTTGCTTTAAAATGAATTTTACCCCTGGTTCTGGATTTGTAAGATTTTGTTGAACTTTCACTTGAACCTGAATTTGCTGATGCCTTTGTCGTAGTTCTCTCAGTAGTATGTCTGCTTGATTCATATCTATTCCTAGATGGTAGTGGACGTCGTTCTCTTGCAGGTTTCCTAGTCACAACTGTGCGTGTAGTATGTTCTGTGGATTCGGCAGATTTGTTAGTTGGATATCGCGGGCGCGTTCGTGTTCTCGTTGAAGGTCTTCTAGTTGTCGTCGTTGTCGTAGTGGTAGTGGTAGTATGTTCTTCTTCGGAATTAGAATTTGAAACATATTGATATTCGTTGTAGGCTTTCGTAGATTCTATGTCATCAAATTGATTTTCGGCCACATTATTTACTAAATCAGTATGGTTTTCATAAGTCGGTGAAGGTACTTCACTGAATGCGTTATTTTCTATCTGTTGTTTCGTTTCTATCGATTTTATATCATCGTTAAAGCTGGATGGGCGCGTTGTTTGTAAATAATCAGTCTCCTGAGATTGTGCTTTCGTAGAATATTGGTTAGTATTATAGAATTCGTACTGCAATCCTTGACTTTCAGGTTGGTACTGTTTTTCTGAGTTATATTTTTGTGAATAGCTTTGCGTCGACAATTGCGGGTTGTACGGCTTAAATCTATCTTCATATTTTGTTGTTTCTATTGAAGGAAAATTAATAGGCGTCGCTGTTGATGACGGTGACGTATATTTCTGCGTAGATTCCTTGTATTCATTGAAATTATTCTGATATTCATTTGCGGTATTAAATTGGAATGCTTGATTTATAGAATATGGGTTATGAGTTTGTAGTAACTGATTTGGATATGTTGTTGTTGGTTTTGTGGTCACAGTTGTAGTTTTCGGAGTGGACGCTGTTTCGGCCTTTAAGCTATTCAATGTTTTTATTGGCCCAGGATTCTGGTAGTTAGGTACTTGTTGGAAATTTGAGAATTGTGGTGGGTTGTACGGATTTTGTAAATTTGTTAAGAAATAAGACGGTGTTTTTGTAGGTGGTTGTGTTGCTGGGTTCGTGTATTCCTTAATTGGTCTCATGGTATTAACAGTTTGTGGTTCAAATGAATAAAAGTTTTGTTCGTAATTATTTAAAAAGTTTTCTTTTGGCGCGACTGTGCTGTAATAAGTTATTGTTGGTTTTTGAGTGTTTATTTGACGTTCCTTGTAATTTGATGGATCTTGATAGGAATTAGGAATGATATCAGCAACTGCTGATGATTTTATTGTTTGTGAAGCTTCCTGAATTTGTGAATTTATAACGACTGATCCAACATGTGGAGAAGGGAATGGTATTTTCGCAAAACCTTGTGGAGTATTATAGCTTAATGGAGCTACGAAGAATGGCAATTGTTTTAACTTTTTGTCTTTATTCTCAATATTTGATAAATATGGCAATTCGAACTTCACGTATTTTTCAGGCGGCGTTAGAGATGATGGTCCGATAAATACTTCTGGTGCGTTCAATGGATTTACTGCATCTAAAACCGGCACTGTCTTTGCGGATTTTAATAACGATAAAACATCTCCAACTTTTATATCATTTTCTCTTTTTGCAGTTTGTGTCAAAAATATGGCAAGTGGTGGTTGGTGAGGCTTCAATTTCTTCGGTTTGGGTGTTGTAGGTGCTCCAGTTGGAAAAGGTGAACTTATCGTTGAGAATTTGTTCGCGTTAAGTCCATTGATTTGTGAATTGAAGTTTGACAAATATTCAGGAGATTGGAAAGAATCGGCATTAAATGGTTTTGTGATAGGTCTTTGAAATTCGGATCCGAAGTTTTGACGCGATGGAGGTACTATTTTTTGGTTTTGGTTGTATAAGTCAGCATTTAATAGCTGCGATGATGTTAGTGGATTTCTAAAATTGAATTGTCCTCTATTTAGTGACTCGACTGGAACATAAAGCAATTGAACTTCTTCTCTCTCGTTTGGCTTAGCTTGAGAAAAAATATCTTTAGGTTTATCGTAATCTTCAAATCTTATTTTTTGGGGTGGCTGTGGTTTCCTTTGTGGTACACGCGTATCAGTGTTGTTGTCCACTCTATAACCGTCAACGTATTTTGGGGCTTCAAATTTAGGTCTTGAAGTTGGATTTAAAATGGGTTTAACTTGAGGTGGAGCTAATGGCTGAATCGGTGGCGGAAAGTTTTCAAATCTAATCGGACTTGTTGGCATTTGTAGTTTGGGTCTATACTGTGATACGGTATCAAAATTGTACTGAGGTGCCACAAATCCTTGCGTTAAAGGGAAATTAGGTGGAGATAGGCCAAATCTGAAGCCTTGATTAAATCCCTGATCATTTAAATAATTCTGAGCTGCAGATGGTACTGCTGGCACAGCTGGCATTGATTGTAGATAAAGCTGCCGGTTTCCTTGTGTATTATAGAAGCCTCTTGATGAAAATGCATCTGCGTTGAAATCAGATCTTGCTAGTTCTGAAATAGGTTCAGTTAGAATTCTGGGCTCAGCAACAGCTTGTCTTTTTGATTGTAATGGCACTTCTTTGTCGACTGGGCTGCTCAGGGGAACCCAGTCGCTGATGTCGGATGTATAAGAGCTTATTTGCCGGGACCATCTTGTTTGTTCTCTATTTGCTGAAGTTGCAGCCAGAAGACTTAGGCACACCAGTACCTTGTACGCCATCTGAAAAAGCAAATTAGGCAATGAGCATTATTTTAATCTAGTAGTATTTTTTATCAAATTTATATTAAAAAGGCAATCTGACTTAGGACTCTATATTCTGAGTTGACAATTTGTCTAAATGCCTAGCTCGTCAAAGGTGTAAATATTGTGCTAATCTGGAAACATCACAACTTAAAATCAGTCAGTATCAGCAGATTTAGGTAGAAAAAATCGTGACATTCGTGACATCAAAGCTTCCAGGGAATAATGATGATGTTAGTGTCAATTAACTTTTGGTGGATTTTTAAGAATTGCTTGATGTACGTCAATGATTTAATTTTTAAAAGAGTTTTTTTTTATTATTAATTAATAGGCAAGCATTTGACCGCCATGTCACCTGACGTTAAGCGATGATGCGGCTGAAGATGGATTATGCCTGCCTAGACACAACCTATTCACTCGGACCTTAAGACGCGTAGGTTATAATTTTCAGGAAATACACTCGCAAGCAGCGAATTCCACTCCTTTGCCGTTCGCATAAGAAAACACGAGCTAAATCGCTTTGTGCGGTTAGGTGGAATGTCGACAACATACGGGTGGATTGATCGCCCGCGCCTTGTATCCTGGAGGTGGAATGGAGCTGGTTGAATTAGATCGTGTAATTCTTTCGCACCCTCACCGAAATGTATTCTGTAAAAGACTGACAAACGAGCTATCCTGTGCCGGTGTTCAAGGCTCTGCACTTTAGCATTCTCTCCAATAAGTCTCTTAGCTCGTTTTTCCACTGAGTCCACAGCCGCCAGTTGGTATTTGGCCGAACCATCCCAAAGGTGGCAGCAATACTCCATGCAACACCGAACCTTTGCTTGATGCAACTGAAGCAATTGTTCTGCAGTGAAGTACCGCCTGATCTTGGAAAGAATACCTAGCTTTCTCAACAATTTTTGTGTCAGACTCGATGTATTGCCCAAAGTTAAGATTGGGTGATAGTTCAACTCCGAGGAGTTACAGGGTGTCAGTTATTTCTACAGGTACATCACGGATGATGTGTCTTTTAAATGTAAACGATACTGCCGAGGAAAGTGCGATGTTATTTTATAATATTGAAAGGTAGATAAGCAGAGCGATTTTCTTGTAAGAAATTCACGCGGTTTATAGCTTCCAAGGCTAGTAACAGTGCGTTGCCAATCTGAAGCTGGTATGTTAGGCCTCGTTCAAAAGTAAGTTTACCAGTTACCTTACCTTCCAAAACCTCACTGCCAAGCATTAATGTTATGGTGGGAGCAATAGGTAAAATGTAAGGCGGTCGTATCAATCTGGGCTGCAATCAAAAGCTGCTCGTAGTAGTAAAAAAGCTAATGAATGAATTACGTTAAACGAATGAGAACGCAGTTGTTTTCAAAGAATATGTAACATAGGTGATATAAAGTTACATATTTTTTTTCTTATATTAGGTATTCCCATTACACTGGTGGCAGAGAGCTGTTATAATTCGGGTAGGTAAGTACCACCGCTTTTTTTATAACATTAACTGATATAGGAAGGCGAGGTGGATTTCCTGATGTTAACCGTTACATATTCACGTAACCACCATAACGTCAGTGTGATACTATCGTGTTCTGGTACATTAGGTTTAACAAACACACTCCATGGTCGCGTAAAGCCTAAGGTGGGTAGAGGTGGCGATTATCTCCTCAGGATAGCAGCTATTTTAGGTCGCCATTTTATACCAGAAAAATCAGTATTTTTCACTCAGGTCTAATGCAGTATTTGATATAAATTTCAGCTTAATAGCTCCACATGGTCCTGAGAAGAAGGGTCTTGACAGACAGATGGATAACTAAATGATCCTGTAAGGGTTCATTTTTTTAGTTACTAATTTAGGTTTAAGTTTTGATGATGATATAAAAATTAAAAAGGTAAACCGGCAAACAATATAAATAAAAAAATAATTCAAACGCAGTAAAACTGTAAAACAACCGATTTCCCGATCCCGTACATCCTTATTTTTTTTATGGCATAGGACCTCGGATCCTTTTAAACAAAAAAATATTTTAAAAATTGGTCCAGAATATGCGGAATAATCACGTAACATATAATACAAAAAAAAAACAGGCGAATTGACACCCTCGTCTTTTGAAAGTTGGTTGAAAAATTATAAGTGTTATTTATTATATAAACGTAATTATATTTATTTTATATCTGACTCCTAGTTTGGATATCCTCTAGTGACATAAATCGCGGGCAAACCCGCGGGCAATATTGATAAAAACGTTTAAACAGCAGTTTGTGGCGTAGAGCGGTAGAAACCGCAGCCGCGGCTAATAACGGATATTTTTCCATATTGATTTATCCGGCGCGGAGAAAGCATGAGGTAATCATGCTTTTCTCCGACATGGAAATGAAAACTGTTTTTTAATCTTGTGAATAATATTTGTAAATAGGTTTTAGCGTGATCGGCACTCTTGCGGCAGGGATATGACAGGCAGTGTAATCTCGTAATTTACGCTCTCGTTCTGACGAGCGCTATTTTTTTGACGCGCATTTTATACCCTTTTGAACATCAAAAAAACTTCGAAATCGATCCATGAATGACGCAGTTCAGAGGTTTACAAACGAAAAATAATATACAACCGAATTGAAAACCTTTCATTTTGCCAATTTGTTTGAAACTTCCTTTTTTAGAACTTGGTTAAAAATCAGCCGCTTATCTCGTGATCTCTATCGGACCAGACAAAAGCTAGAATTAATCTCAACATTCTCATTAAACCGGAGTGAAGTAATTGGATTGTTCATTGTGTACGCTACATTTAAGTGGATCGCCGCTTTACATACAGACAAGGCTGGCTTATCACGCATCAGCTTGGGTTCCTGGGGTTTGTAGGTTTCGTGGGGTACTAGCAGTTTCACGCGGCGTCACACGCATAATGTCATTGCTTTTTAACCAATATGGTCGAAATAGCCTTATTGGCGTTATGGCGATAGGAAACGATTAGGTGGTGACTCAAATATGGCTTAGCTGTTGTGAAACTTCACCCCCTAGTTGAATGTTACAGTGTTAGTGACCAAATTTATGCTCGTCTCTTACGAGCTGCCTGGCAGAGAGGCAATTTAACAAGTATAAAAAAGGACCAGGACCAGCACTTGATTAACTAATTTAAGGTGATTTTATTGCTTATTATTCCGTAAAAGCTATTATGTGCCAAAGAAGTTTTAGAATTATATGGAGCCTCGGTCAGGTCTACGTACACTATACTAAAAAAAAAACTATACTAAAAACATGTTAAACATATTACAAGTATATTTTATATTTTCCATCGTTGGCGCTTGGTAAAACTTCCACATATTCATTTCTTCAAATGAAAATACTTGTACTGTTTTACGTATCATTTATAATTAATAGTTATTGATTATATAGCCTACCGGTATCGGTTTTTACAGCATCATCTGCTGTAATGCATCATGTTGTAGGCGAAAGCGAAACCGGTAGGCTATATAATGAATAACTAATAATTATAAGTGATACGTAAAACAGTAGGTACAAGTGTTTTCATTTGAAGATATGCACATTACAAGTGTTTATTTCTTAATATATATTTTCCTCATTTATTGGCTCAAAGTAAAAAATCGTTAACATAATTGCATAATAAAATCACAACAAATATGTAGTCGTACGTAGCTTGTTGCAAGATTCGAGTTTTATCAATTAAGAGTAAAACTTATTTTTGTTGCTAGATCGGAGATTATATGTTAATCAGTTTTATAATTATATTTTTTTAATAAATTATAACCAGCCAGTGTCTCATACAAAAAACCTTTTTTTCGCATAACTTTCTGAGTGCCCTATCGTATAAGCCAGCTAACAATATTTCATTTATGTACATACATATATACATCGGCCCAATGCAGTCCACTACTGGACGTGGGCCTCCCCCAAAGTATGCCACATATTTATGCACAACAAGGTTATAATTAAGTTAAAGTTATAATAAAAAAGAGATCCAATGAAAAAAAATCAATTCCAGGAATTTTGCATGCAAACTTCACGCGGGTTTACTTTTTACACAATATTTAGTATCAGCTTTGTACCCGTGTCAAGCTGGGGCGGGTCGCTAGTAACCTATACAATAATCAATAAAACAATCTACCAGGGCTTGTCTATTGTCTCCATTGATGATCTATTGTTCATGGCTCGAGCAGTAAATAATTGCACACATTAAGCTTTACATTATCTGCAGAGACTTTCTAGACCTAAGTTCAAAGGCCAAGACTTTCTCTAGGTAGTCAGCAGACGCATCGCTATCTCGATGTACAATGGTTCAAGAAATTCGTATTAATGTCTTTCGTGAGAGAGATTGAATATTTATATATTGATTAGCTGTTTTCCGCAGCTCACCTGCGTTTTTTTATTATTATATCGGCCCAACTCCACTCGACGCGAACTGCTCCGACCGACTAGACTTTACTTGACTCGTCCTGACCCCACTCTACCCCATAAATTTTAGCTAAGATTACATTTTGTCTTTTATCCTCTCCCCAGTTGAAACACATTAAAAATACATATATAGGAAGTAATATTCCATGGAAAGCAAAATTGATTTTTATGCAGGATTGCTATTATTATGAACAATGATTATATTATGTTGTCAATCAACTTATATTGAAATTGTGGTTTTATGAAGAATTATTTTGCAGTTGTCAGAGCTCTTCGGAAAGTAACCAATAAACCTTCATTTGCAAGTTGTATTATTTTGCAACGGCTTGCAAATATATATCAGTCGCAGCCATCTAATTACCACTTGGCTGCGACATATCCACCAATTTTTCTGTTTCCTTAAGAACAAGAGTTTATTTATGTTAAACACTGGTTGTTCAGGTGGCAGAAGGGGTGGTGGTTATATTGCAAAGAGTATGAACTATTGATTTTGTAGGTATAATATCTACATAGTCTTTCAAGAGTAAATAATTAGTTGTCACCCAGTCGGCTTCGCTTTCTTTGTCGCAGCGAAGGTCACATGACCGCAATGATTCATGAGCAGGCTGCGGTGAGAATTGGCAGCAATGCAATGCGTCAGCTGTCAGCGATAATTCGGTGACTAACTAAATATTTCTATTATAAATAAATATTGTCACGCCCATATATTCTCGAAAGGGTTGGCAGAGGTACATACTATATGCACGCACGTTTAGCCGACGATATTAGGTCCCATAATGTAACGGGTGGCAAGTTCGTCGCCAATCGGGCACAAATTCAATCCGAGCAACATTACGTTTTTCAGATATAATGAAAAAACGAATGAATAGATCAACTTGTCCGCCCCAGGCATCAAAACCATGACCTCTCGCGTCAAAGCCGGACATCGACATCATTCTGACCACATTCTACATATTGTCACGTGAAAGAAAAACTGTCGCCTTTTTCGCGATTATGAGGATGGAGCCGTGTAGAGTCCGTGGAATAGAGTTGCTTTTACTCGCCGGTGTGCTTGCGCATCGTAGCAATTAAGTACCAAAAAATAATACTGTTGCTTTTAGGTGTCGGTCTGCACGCGCATTGTAGCATTTCCTAACATTATACTGTTGCTCGTAGGTGTCGGCGTGCGCATGCATCGTAGCAATTTCTAATCACTTCATATTGTTGGTTTTAGGTGTCGGTGTGACTAGCGTCGTAGCAGTTACTAACTTCATATTGTTGCTTTTAGATGTCGGCGCGTGCGCGTATTGTAGCAATTACTAACATTATATTGCTGCCTATTCTTATTAGGTGTCTACGTGCGCACACACGGTTATAAAAATTAATCAACTTCATATTGTTGCTTTTGGTGTAGGTAAACGCGCGCATCGTAGCAATTACCAATCGACTTATATGATTGATTTTAAGTGTCGGTGTGCGCACGCATCGTAGCAAACACTAACTTCATATCGTTGCTTTTAGGTGTCGGTCTACGCGCGCATCGTAGCAATTACCAACAAACTTCATATTGTTGGTTTTAAATACCGCTGTGTGTGCGCATTGTAGCAATTACTAACCAACTTCATATCATTGCGTTTAGGTGTCATTCTATTCGCGAATCGTAGCAATTACTGTACGAGCCCGTGCATGTTAGCTAAGCTAAAGCAAAATGCGGCGTCTGCAGTTTACCTTGCGACACAAAGCCGCGGGACATATAATTTTCATAAAGGAGATGTTCCAAAACAATATGGAGTCTCAGCAAGGTCTATGTACAATATTTTAGAAAATGTATAAAC
>DVZN01000011.1:0-25324 GCA_018237365.1 Caria ino melicerta
AAAGAGTGAATAGGCACCTTCTAGCTTAGTACACTTTCATCTTCGATCTCTTCCTCACTTACCATCAGGTGGGTCGCAGATCATTTTACTGAGCTATCAGCAATGAAAAAATAAAAAAATAATGTTTACTTACCATACACAAGATTGTGGTTCCGGCACAAATGGGTCATTGAGAAACTTCCTTAATATTTTTGTGCAGACAACACCAACTTCTTCCATAGATAAAGTTTCCATATACTCCGCCTCTCGTCCTGATATCCAACCTAATAGTAATGTTTCACTAACTTTGCTAAACGAATATATTTTCTTATACCAAGATTGTGTTATATCTTCTGGCGTTGATGAGTTATCCCACAGTAACATAACTTCAGTTATTTCAGGATTTAAAAAGGGTCTTTCATATTCTAAATAAATTTTATCAACAGCAGTAAACAGAAGCCTCTCTATTGATTCTAATTTAAACTGTGGTAGCTTTGGCTCAAATAATGTGTCTACCTTTTCTTTTAACACTCCTAGTGGGATTGTACATATGACATGGTTTGCATAGAACTTTTCTCCATTATCACATATAACTTCTACACAATTTGACTTCCTCTTTGACTTTTCTGCACTTTCTGTTTCTTCACTTGGGTCTGGCACATTGGGATTTGATACCTTTGAGACATCTTCTATAACAGTTTGGTCTGAATCTTCTGACTCTTCCCCTAAATCATCCTGTGTTGAACTACCAGATTTCCAGATAATTTTAGAAACAGGATGATTTGATATAATCTTATTAGGTGGTATATTTTTTGTCATTGGTCCCAATACAGAACTATAACCGGATGGTATCTGTATATTGCCTCCTTGTAACTCTGTATAGCTTCCCAATTCTAAAAGATCAATTTCGTCCATTGTGTTGCAACCAGATATACAAGCCTCACGTTTTAATAAACAATCAAATATTAAACGTCTTAGTTTCTTTTCTTCGGAAGTAGGTAATCTTTCAAGATAAATTGTAGCTTCTAGGTTTATATGTTCTCCAACACTATGGATATCAGGTGGTGGAAGATATTGACAAAGGAAATATTCTTCGCATCTCCTTAAAAAACAGACATAGGCTTCATGTATTTCGTGTAACACTCCAAACGGAACCTGCTTTCCGTCTTCAGTAGCTGCGATTACCTTATGAGGCTTAGGTACATTTATAATATTTATAAGTCCATTTGCTGTGGCTAATTCGTATATAGGATTGCCCAATACGCCATGTATCCAGTTGGCACCTAATTCTACATTATGATTTTTTAAGGGAATAGAAATAATTCTTCCACCTAAGCGTTTTCTAGCTTCTAAAAGGATAAAATCTTCTACACCATTCTTGATAAAATGATTGGCAGCGGCTAGACCAGCCATACCGCCACCAATTATTATAACATTATATTTATTAGTTTCACATGTTTTACGGGAATTTAAAGTATCGTCACCCATAATATTAAAAATAAATAATTTTATTGCTAATTGTCATTGAGCTTTTAATTTTGACGCTCAGCTGTTGAGTTTGTATTTTTTCTTAAACTATGCCTTTGGCAAAAAATCTCAGTCCATACAGCCTAATCTGCCATTTTATTATTTTCTTCATATTATAGTATTTTTCGTTCGTATTCATGTTAAAATAGTGTCATCATGTCATTGTAAGTCATCACAGTCAGTCTGTCTTGGTGCAAGGCAAAGAGGCGGCAAGCTTGCCTAAGCTTTTAAAGGAAGTTTTGGTGGCAACGAGAAAACCCACGATGCACTGATTTATTCAGGAATTCTTCATTTCAGAGGGTTTACTGAAAAAAATAACGGAAAATTCCACCAATTTTAGCCACTTTACTTTGCATTTACATTAAATAATGAATTTATAAATAAACCCGCGCCTGTCTAGTCTTCAGTAATAAGTATATAGTCTATGTGTGTGTTTAGTCACGATCCCGCCAAAACGCTGTTGAGTTTGTTTATGGTTATTTTATCTTTTTTTTTAATAATTTTAAAACAATTACTAAGCTTAATCTCACAAATATGCGTTCTGAGTTTTGACTACCGACTTCTTTGTCGTTGCGTTATTTCTATTGGTAAACAGTCATACTATATGGAAAGAACAATTTACATACAACGTAAATCGTGTAATATTATTTCAAATTGAAAAAATATTACTTCAAATTTCGATTTCAATAGTTCAATAATATTACATAGAGTGCTACTTTATAATTTAATATGAAATCTGAGTTTAAACTTTAAAAATACAAAATTTCTATTTTGATGGATACAAATATCGATAATATCAATACTGTCGATATTATGAGTAT
This sequence comes from Caria ino melicerta, assembly GCA_018237365.1. NCBI lineage: Eukaryota > Metazoa > Arthropoda > Insecta > Lepidoptera > Riodinidae > Caria > Caria ino. The sequence goes on from DVZN01000011.1 coordinate 2,328, forward strand.
ACTTGTTACATCACTATCACATTTACGTCACTCACTCCTAAATTATACTTCCGGATTACAAGTGAAATATACGTTGATCTCTTTTTATCTAGTGTTGAATAATATCTTTTCTACTCTTCTGTGACCTTTGAATACGCTGAATAATAATAATAACATAAAATCTTTGTTTACTTCTGAACTGGTATCTCATGCAAGTGTTTTTGTTATTGTGTTGAATAACATAATCAAGAAAGGAATTCGTGTTTTCTGCGAATTTTTGCGGAAAAAGTGTGTTATTGCCAACATATATTTTAATACTTGTGACGACTGACGTGTATTCATTGCAATTTATGACGGAACAAATATCGCTCTAAATAAATTATCGAGTCATTGTGAATAATAAGTGTTTACGAAGCTGTAATGGTGTGTGTTTAATTATGTAATTGTAAAAACAATGTCGATATTCAATCATAATATTACAATAATTTACATATACGGATAAGGTATTGTATTCCAGGAAATAAATAAACATTGTAAGCTATAACACGTGGGTCACAGTAAATTAAAATCGATAAAAGCGTACAAGCGTGCGCCAGGCTATCAACGATACGTCTACGTCAAGGTCATTTTATACAAACACGTGCAATGTCGGAATCTATTTACACCCATGACTTTCTTTTAGATCCAGGCTTAGAGATAAAACAAGAAACGCCTTTCGAATTAGGCACGATGTCAGCGTCAGTTCCTATACCACATCGCCGTTCAGAACTGGGTGACTTTAGTCAAGACTTCGATTTGTGTCTTCAAGATAATCAAGCTGGGTCTTTTCATAGTGTCCCAACACTATCATATAACAAACTGGCCTTTGACGTAGACTCTTCTAAAATGGAGACATTCAAAATGGAAGATGATGATATATTTCAAGTTGATAAAGCAGATTTGATATTAGGACCAACTCTGGCAGAACTTAATGCAAACCCAGACACTTCATTAGATGATTTGAATTTTGATGATTTGCTTCTGCCAGAGGAGAGTGGATATTGCATACAAATTGGTGGAGTTATGAGTGGATCAAAACGTACAATTAATAATCTACAGACAAACAATTTACTGTTGACAGAAAGTCCTTGTAGTCCATATAATCGTGCTCAGCTAGCATTTTCACCATCGAGTCAACACAGTTCTGCATCTTCAAGCTTTGCACCTCCCACAAGTCAGTTACCAGAAATGCTGCTGCGTATGGATGGTTATAGTGGTGAAATAGCCTTGGGCCAATCAGTCCCTGCTTCTTCAGTTTTGCCGCCGTACACAAGTAGTGTCAAAACATCACAGGTGCAACTGTCATCATCAGCGCCTACTCATCTGACAATGGAACAGGTAATTACATCCTTATCTTACAAGTAGGTAAATAGTTATTTTACAAAACACTAAATGCTAATGTGTGTTTATATGTAAACTAATAAAATAAAATAAAGTTTGTAAGTTTAAATGTTCTTGTAGCAGAAAGTATTGAATTGGTGTAAATAAATATTTCATTGAATACCTATATTATCCATGATAAACTTAGGTTATACTTCATTTATAATCAGTTCTAGGTGTGAATGTTGGTATGCAAACCTACTAGTAATTATTAAAGTTACAAATTAATTATTAAGTTGGCAATTTCTATGCACAAGATGATTCTGCCAGTATCAAAGTTATAATTTTCAGGTTAATATTTCCATAAATGCCTGGTAGTTGCTGGGGTGAGAGTTCTTAATTGCAGCATCAAACCCTAATAAATACATATATAAAGTTCGATTGACATCAATTCAATTCATAGACTAAATAAAGACATATAGTGATTTGTCATATCAAGTATACAATCTACAGCAATTTGATACCTAGAAATAATATAAGAGTAAGTAAAGATCTAATATTAAATTGTAGAAGAACTGTCTTGCAATAAACTCAGTAAGAGTTTATGTTACTCCACTTACATACAAGTAGGCAATTGAGAATATATACATTATAAGGAGAGTTTTTACCTCTAATAGTAAAAATCATATAAACGTAAAAATATTTGTAACACTTTTTCCTTATCAAAACAGATGACACTTTATTGTAATAATATTTCTATGGTAATTTGGACTGATTTGCAATTTTTAAACAATGTTTTTATGGCAAAATTTAGGAGAGAAATTTTACACAGGCGGTTTACATATTGCATAAAATTTCACTACAAAATAAACTTTATCAATGAAGTTATGAATTTTTTAACCTCAAAAGTAGATATGTAAGATACAAGTCAGATAATAATTGTGTAGGAATCAGATTTTTGTTCTATTTTCATTTACAGAATTAAAGTAGAAATTAAAGTTTAACAAAAATTCACTTATTTTTCTGTGAGGTAAATATGAATTATTAAATAACATTTTAAGTTTTGTCTCGATAATATATTCCACATTAATGTAAATAAAATGTTAACTCAAACTAAACTAATAAATAGTCATGTGACAAAATTGACTACCTTGACTAGTGACATTGTCACGTCAGTTCCCAAAATTCTCCCTGGACTTGAAACCTTCTACTGAAATCGGTATGTTATGCATGCACTGAAACCTCCCAAAAGAAGCAAACCACCCAAGAGCCCATCTTGCCTGCCACTAGATGAAATTCATCTAAAAAATTGAAATTCCTGGCTCTCAGAGAAGTTAGAGAAGCCTTCTCAGGGCTGGAAGAAAACCAGTTCTTGGGGAGCTCTACTTAACAACTTGGGGTTATTTAACTCTGTCTTAAGTACTGGGATTACCTAAAGCTGTTTTTCAAGCAATGCGACCAAATGCTCCTAATAACTTGACAGACAGATCACACTTCTGAGCCCTCATAACAAGCTGTTTATAAGAGTCGTCACAAATTATCTGGCACTGTGTTTTATTTTAAAATTTTATATATTTTATGTTAATCTCGCAAATCATAATCCCAGGATATGTATAAATTAATTCTGAAATTTTTGGGACTTAAATTCACTCAGAATCCCATGATTGAATTCCCTATACATGGCACAATTTCTATCTGCTGACAATTTTATTTGTGGGATAGGTATCTTCTATTTATCTATTTATATAAATAAATCTCAGAAATGTATGTACACCCATAACTTCTGAAAGACTGCACCGAATTGGATAATTTCTGTTTTGTTGTGTTTGTTATTGTCAGGTGAATGTTTATGAAACTTAACTGACAGAAAATGTAATGTTTTTGTTGCAATTAATATGTTTCTCCATGCAATTACAATAAAATTTTCTATACACATTGAAGCATGACAGGTTCTTCTACTTTTAAAAGACTAAGCAAAAGGAATGTAATATGTATTTTTGCTTACGCAAGTGAAGAAGCAGGCAGCAACAAAATATTTAGGAGTAACATAGACTACATCTTATCAAGATACATACTAATTAAAAAACTATGAGTGAGCAAAACGACCAGGAGCAGCTAGTCATGTTATAATGACATAATTTTATATGTTTCCTTGGCATTGTCAGTACTAAAGTAGAAGACCTAATGTGTGATCAATTTAATTAGTATGTAGTAACTAATCAAATTGATCATATTGAAGGTCTTAGTGCTTCGTGTTAATATAGAATAAAAAACAGATTAAAGAAAAATTTCATAGTTTATCTATCTATTCATATATTAAAAGTGTAGAAGAATGAATTCTGTACATTACAGATATTAAAAATATAGTCCAGACGACTAAAAATGGGCAGCGGAGCATGTTTTGAGATATTCAGAATTTTTGTCTGTCTGGGCCTATCGTAACAAAATTTGGCTGGCGCATACCTTATGTTTTGAGAAAGATTATAGGATACTTTTTATCCCATCAATTTAAGGGGTTCGGATGGGAGAAGACAAAATGTAAAATTAGCCATAATTCAGTTCTTTTTTTTGTTAGATGGGGGAGGAGAGGTGGAGGCAACCTACCACAGTGGGGAGGGTTAAATGAGGTATTTAGTGTGATGTGGATTTAAAATGATTGGGATCTGTAGGGTTGGTGAGGAATGGGGGGTCTGACGAGGACTGGGGATCCCCACCACTTCCCATCACTCTCCACCACCTCTCACCTGTCCCCACATGTCGTGTGGGGCGGGTTTACGTGAGGTTGGGTGGGGTTACATGTGGGGTGTATTGAATTTGAGTCAAATGGAGTTGAGAAGAGTTATTTTTAAATAAAAACATATGCAAAGCTGTTGGCAACAGCTAGTAGATAATAAATTAAAGTATAACTCAATCACAATAAAACTGCAAAAAACTGACTTCACTGTCACACATATGCTTCAAATTTCTTTGAAATAATGCCTTCAAAAACCCTCAAAATGGTATTTGGATTCAGGAATAGTAAGGTAAAACATTTATAAAAATACAACAAAATTAAGATCCTTTTCGGGAAGTCATTTGAAAATAAAATTAGCTATTAGTTGTCTGCTATTATCTTCAGTGTGTCATGTATACATGGATCTGCTATGCTGCTGCTGTTTGTAACCTCTATTTTTTAAATATTTTGTAGGCAAGATTTTGTGAACAAATAATAAACATTTTTCTTATCACTTGTAGGGATTTTTTTGCCAAAAGTTCCAGAAATATAAAAGATTTTATTATTTAAGATATGGCAGCGCCGGGAGCCTCGTAAGCATCTACTATCAACAAGTTCTTTAGCAGAAGCCGGTTCAGTATCATCACTTTCTGGTGGATTACTTAGTCCTGGTACTGGTGAATTTTCTCAAGATGAAGATGAAAGAGATATAGAATCTGATGAAGATAGTGACAGATATGAAGATCTTTCATCAGATGGTAATCAATTTTTTAAATCTTAGAGGGTACAAACTTAACAATCAACACTCCCTACATGGGAGTCATTTTTTTTTCTTTTTTGTTATTTAAGAGGGCAAATTGTTCAAGTTTTTTCTCTATAATCTTTTTCTATATCGGAATTTCCATAATTTAATCTCAATCTCAATCTTGTCATGCTTATATATATCTTCAAAAGGGTAAGCAGAGGTACATACTAGTATGCAGCATGTACGATTAGCCAACAATATTAATTCCCATTATGTGACGGGTGGTAAGTCCGTCGCCAATCGGGCACAAATCCAATCCCAGGCAACATTATATTTATCAGAAAAACTGAAAAAACTCATAGAAGAATTTGCCCGGGAATTCAAGTCAACAAGCCCTCGAGCAGAGGTAAAATTAAATTATATCTAAATATTTTTTTTATACAATGACAGTCTTTCTTTTGCAGGGTAAGTGTGAACTCATCATTATTAATTGTTATTGTTATTGAAGATCTTTAGGTTCTCACTTCTTAAATTTTAAAATATACAGTGGACAGTTCCATTTACATAGTATAATTATGTATTAATTTACCTTGACATATTCTAACAGTAAGGACAACTGTTGTAGGATCTGTATTTATTCTAGATATAGGTCCACTTGTAGAAAATTTGGTTATAATTATTAGTTAAATAAAATACTAGCGATCTGCCCCGGATTGGCACGGGTGTATAATGGTACTAAATATATTACAGAATGCTACTCACAGACACCACATAACAAACTTCTAAAATTATCAGTGTTTCTCTATTATATTATGCATGCATAAAAAAACCTTATCAAAATCCATTGCATAGTTTTGAAGATTTAAGCATACATAGGGATAAACAAATGCGAGTGACTTTATTTTATACTATGCATTGATAATATGTGAATGTAGTAAGTAAAATATCGATATATTTATATGTATTACTGAGCACTTGTGTTTATTTCAGATTCAAATGATGAATTTGATAAAAAGGAATCTCGGCATATGTCTAAGAAAGAAAGATATTTTTGGCAATATAATGTGCAAGCTAAGGGACCCAAAGGTCAGCGGCTAGTACTCAAAAAGAAAACAGAAGATCCTCATGTGTTGAATACAGTCACCGATCCTGTTTTTAGTCCAAATTGTAATGTTAAGGGTATCAAACACAGGTAAATATGAGAATTTCATAAAATTATTAGTGTTTGCTCAAGTCTACATTTGCTCATGTTTGCACCTACACAAACAAACACTATCTCCTTTATTTCATTTGATAATTGGCAGTGTTTCCAAAACAATATATCTTAGGAACCCTCACAAAAAGAGTTCGGAGACACAATTGTGAGGCCTACTATGGGCTTGTGGTCAGTAGTGATCATATCACTTGACCTATTTTCTTGTTTGTTGTAAAAAACACCCCTTCTGGCTCTAACTGGGCTCCTTTGTAGATTAGACCATTGGGCAGCACATAAAAAGCGAATAGGCTTACTGTCACTAACACTGTGAGCTCATTTTAGTTCATAGAGTTTGCCTATATAACATCATTGCATGTCGTTGACGTGTTCTGGTTTGGAGGGTAAGGTAGTATCTTACCCCTAAGGAATCTATGTACCTCTTTCAATATTAATAAAAAAAAATACCGACTAAGTGTTCCATCTACAAATATTTTGGATTAGAACATATTCACGGTTATCAAAGAATTTCCTCTACCTATACTGTAAGTCAATGTTTCTTGCGAAATAATATGAGTCTAGGTCAATATAAAGTACTAGGTTGTGACTCCTTTGTGAATTAAAGAAAAAATATATATTTTTTTTATTTAGAAAATTCTTTGAAATGTAGTTAAATTGTAGATGATGATGATGAGCTGTAGATGAATTAAAGTATTTATTAAAATTTGTGTTTCAGTGTCTATAATAAACTTTTATGCAACTGCACAATATAATAGTTTAAATGTTTTACTTTCAGTGGTAAAGCAAGGAAAGGTGATGGAAATGACTTGACACCAAATCCTCGAAAATTATATGTGATTGGAAATGAATTAGACAAATTAGGAAAAATTATAAACGACATGATACCTGTTAGTGAACTACCATTTAATGTAAGACCAAAGACTAGGAAAGAAAAAAATAAACTGGCTTCAAGAGCATGTAGATTAAAGAAAAAAGCCCAGCATGAGGCTAATAAGCTAAAATTGTATGGATTACAGCAAGAACATAGTAAGTTATTTTGGTTTTTACTATCATTGCCTTTTACCATCTTGTTTAAGAGAACTAGGTACTTTATTAGAAAAGACAGCGAGCAACACATGACCCTGCTTGTAACAAGAATAAACCGTCGCTTATAAAAACGGAATGTATTAGGTACATTACTGTCTTCTCGCTGATATGTTAAGTGGGCCATTCACGTTACGACTATCTGTTGGGCTAACGCATGTCGCGTGGTTTGATGGCTACTTCAATGGACCATTTGCCTTGGTCTTGGTCATACACTGCTTCTGGCCAAAACATTCACGCTCGAACTTGCTGAATACGTCGCTAGTACGTAGGACGGTTGTTACGTAAATGCCCCGCTATAAGCGTAATCCAGTCTGCCAACCACCCTAAGACAATTGATATCATAAATGTGAATGTTAGAAAAATGTGTCAGTGTTAGTCACTCAATTATGCCCTAGTCAACAAGATGTATTTGCATTTATAGTAAATAGTCATGTAGATTTAGCTTTGATTATTATTCTAAAGAAATAAATAGTTCTTGTGGGGCTTAGGCAGAAACCACACCAGAGTGACTTGAGGCGACCTGCGGGTAGACACTGCGTTTACCGCTAAAGTATACTACATTGAGCTGGCCCGCGTGCTAGCTACTAACTGAAAAACTACTACTACTAACTGGTGGAAGAGTATAGGCTGATCATGAAAATCAAGATTTAGGATTTGATTAAAAGTCACGTCTTGCGTTCATTGTTGTAGCGTTAAATATTGCTTTGCCGCTGCACCTATAAACAATAGTCTCCTACCATACTACTACATACACGGATACTTTTTTTTTTCTAATATTTTAATGAGGTTTTATACACCATTGTGTATATGTCAACCTCGTATTTCACATGTATTATACTAATCTATCTCATACATTATACTTATATTTATAATCAAACAAATCTATACCTCCATTATAACGTTTATTGAGAGAAACCCCAATAAACGAATATACTAGTTGACACGCAACCAATCTTGGATTTGCTAATATACTTTGCATATAGCCCAAATTGTACCTTGACAAACCCTAAGCGCTTATAATGGTTTCTCTCCCTGTTTCATTCTGAATACATTCCGGCAAAAGGTGTTGGACATCTTCATATCTACCACTTTCTTGGATACTTGTCATCTTGTTCTCTATCTTATATCATAAAATGTATCTTTTCAGAACGACTCCTGCATGGAATCCATCAAATGAAGCAGATATTGAGCAATAGAGCAACAAATCCAGATAATAATGTGGACTGGACGCCTCACATAACCAGTATAGTCAATACAGCCACAGGTTAGTTTTGTCTCTATACATCTGAACTTGGCCACCAACTCCGTTACCCAGTGTAATGACTAGCCTTTCTTCACTGGGGAGGCCTACATCCAAGTGGACTGCAAGATGCTGGTATATGAGTGAATTAATACCTGTACTAGCTATTGCTAGCGGCTTCGCACACATATGTTATTTCATAGAATCCCTGCTTAGCTGACCTCTACTCGGTGAAAGGAATATTCATGCTAAAATTCACCTCTCAAGTTATTAGGAACTCTTTAAGATATTGCGAAGTACTAACTTCACAGTGCTTGCTTTTGACGTATTCCGGTTTGGAGGGTGAGGTAGCCGATAAACTTACTTTAGCATGAGGCCTAGCATCATGGCCTCAGATTGGCAATGCGCCATTACCACCATGTGGACAAATCACACGAATCTAATCACAAAGTAAGCAAAATTTATTGATGAATTGAATTATTTGCTTTTGATGTGGGTATTGGTCAACAATATTATACATAGAAATACATATTATACATATATAAATACCGAAATAAATTTAATAAACACCCAGACCCATAAATGCAAACATTTATGTTCTTTACGCAAATGCCCACTCCTGTTGGTAATCAACACCAAGTCTTGTTATTTGTCGCTGTGGTAAGGCAACTATGCTCACCACTCAACTAATGAAATGGCAAATAAAATAAATATTTTATATATTGAATGAATGTCAACTTTTTAATTTATTGTTTTGTCATTACAGAAATCAAAATAGGCGGTAAGACTTCAGAATTTGTCAACAAAATATTGGACAATGTGAGAGCTGGACAAAACAATGGTGGTTTAAATGAAATACATGCATAAATTGTACACAACTATATCTACTAAAACGAAAGGCTGTTTTTTGTACCTCCAAAGTTATTTAGAAAAGAGTTTTACGACTATCGTATTTCTTAAAGCTTAATTGTCCAAGACAATTTTATTTTTGTAATACAAATAGTCTAAGTCATTAGAAGTTTCACAAGGCATCTAATTGTAACATATAGGTAATATTGAACTTTATTATATTAGGTTAATGTTGATTATATATTCATAAGTCGAATACTTTATATTTAATATTTAAGGATAAACGTTATGTTGCAACACGACTTGAGGGGTGTTACCTTTTAGGGGTCAATTTAAACAGGGAATTGAGTCCACAAAGTGTGACAAGGGACGAGTTGTATGCTTAGTAATGTCATATTAATTTTCAAGATAGGCAAAGCCGAAAATTACTGTGACTTATTAAGTTTATGGGTAAGGCTATATAAATTCTAGCATAATCATAAGGGTAATTTATTATAAGAAAGCTTGGAATAAGTATAGTATTTAAGTTCAATGGTTCAACCTTCTTAGACTAATATACAATATACCATTGCGAAGTGAACATTCAATAACAAATAATTTCATTTTTCTGTTGCAATAAGACTAGCAAATATCAGCGGAAGTCGCTGTCTGTGTGAGTCTTTAAAAATATTTCATGGGGTTTACTTTTATACGAGGAACCCTAATTCATATATAAAATAAAAGTAGTCTAAGCATCTCGTTATCACTTCAGCTATCAACCTGTAAAAGTTCGATTTATAAACCGGTTCAGCCATTTTGAAGATAATCTGGAATATTCAGACAGACATACAAACATTTAATTTCTTTTTTACATTTGAAACCTGTTTAAAATATTACAGATGCTTTCAATTTTATTTCTATAGATATAATTAATTAATTACACCAATGTAGATTTATATGTTCTTGAAGCTTCCATGCTTACAAATAAATTTTCTGAATTATATAATTTGAAGTCAAAATGAATACAATTCAATGAAATTCTTGTTATTCTACACCCCAAGCACTTTGCACTGCAAAGTCGTGGGCGTTGGAATTTTAATAAATCTGTTAGTAATGGCATAAACGGTTCATGATAATTTGTAGATATCTTCCTAATCAAAAATATCAGAAAATGGTACCAAAAAATCCTATATTTAAAAATAGCAGAAAGGAAAACCTTGTATGTAACAAACTAAACTGATATGTTACGTACTGATACTAAAAATAAACTGATTTGTTATACATACACTATGTATTCTTTATAACGTATTTGAGCATGTTAGTTCGGAGTTCAAAAACAATTTTATTGAGTTTTGATGAATAATACATAAATAATTTAAATTTTGTTTTTGTAAGTTGATGTTTGTCTTCTTCTGTTATGTTTGTTAGTTTATTCTGGTTAATTTTGTACATATTGTTTACTAGCTGTCACAAAAGTTGTTTCAAGATAGTAGTAAAAATATATTGTTGTTCAAAATATAAAATTTCCTGATATAACTAACTCGAACTCATAATTAATGAATCTAAATACAAACTTGGCCAATTATCTGCTTGTGATATCCATGCACAAGCAGACATGTTATCAAATCATCCATGTTAGTCGATACTAATACCTATATTATATAAAAATAAATGTAACATCCAAATGTATAAATACAATTGTCAAACCGTTGGGGAACACATATGAACCTCACAGATAGCTTGTAATCACGTGCCCTACAAGGTAGTAAAAAAATTATGTTCACAAAATATTTTCATATCATTTTCAAATAAAATATATATATTTTATTTGCAAAAAATCACGTACATGGATCACTCACCCATAGACTGTGTTTAATATTATATCATATTGTCATATGTAATGTTATCTCATGTAGGAATTAAATGTCAATATGTATTATCATCTAAAATATTCTAATGATTACCTTTTTAATAGGTATTTCGATTTTGCGAATACTTAATGTTTGGTGATACAAACTAAATAAAAGCATGCTTTTTTTGTAAATAAAAGATCAGTCATGATTGGTATTATATAATATTTTCCCCGTACAATAAGCACAGTACAGTAGATTGACATATTATCCTCAGAAGTTAACATTTACATAAAATAACCATTTAAACCTGGTGAAATCATGAAATACATTGTTATTCTAAGATCGAGAATTATGAATTGATTATTTAAAGCTGTTGCGATGATATACGCACTCTACAAGTTACCGACATTGATTGCTTGTTATTTTGAATCACAGTACTGTGCTTTGGATATCGGAGCCTGTTCTTGTTACAGGAGATATGTAATATTTTGATAGAAAATACTAGCTGTGCCTATGAATCAAATTGACAAAAGAAACTATCTTTAAATTAAGGAGACTAAGTATGCATTAAATATATTTATATATTCAAAAATAAAATATCTGTAAAGCGAAAATTCAAAAAAAAAGGTGAATAAATTTAAAAGGTTTTAATTAAGATTGTGTACAAATTTTATTCAGCATTAATTTAAGCAAATGAATTTCTTCCATCACACAAACGTCTGAGCCTAAATCAACAAAATTATACATGACTATTAATAAAGATTGCTAGTCCCTGGACTAGGAGATTTCTTCTCTCTTACATTGCAGAGAGGCTATCTAAACCTATCTATTTCTAACATAACACACATTGCTGCGTGCATAATTTTTGTATATTGTAGGATAGCTTTAATTTTGGTGTATGTTTAACTTTGCATAAGTTTAGTAATAAGTAATCATTATATTTTAATATCAAATGATTTTAAATAACTATTTTGCCATTTATTACCCAGATAAGAATAAATGTTAGAATTATAAGAAAAACTATTTTTAATATATTTTATGCTTGAATATACATAGTGTAATTATTGTTGTAAAAAAATATCAACTTTTTGTCATATTAATTTTATTGTTGATTATATTTTGAAGATGTGTAACGAACTTTGGGGGTGGCATTCGGATGACTTGCAATTGGGTTTTAGGGTATGGTACATAGTAATTGTCTATGTAAAATTTTGGCTATTATTATTGAAAATTATTGCACCATTATCATTAACATCATAATGAACTATAAAACCAATTGCTACTTTAGGATGTAAAATTATGTCACTTATTATATGCTTATGGCATAAAATAAAATTGTGACTTATTATGTATAAGTGACACTATGTCATTGCTCACTAGCATTTGACACACATCTTGCTTGTGAAACTACACAAATTTGCTAAATATAAATACAGATGTGGAACCAGTGATGTATGTGTGACCATAATATCAATCACTTTGGAATTATATTCACACCTCATTGGCTAATTGGTGAATGCCACCTTTTAAGTCAGTCATAAAATATAGTTTGATTTCTATGACAGCTGTTCGTTCTAAGCATGGGAAAAATATCTAGGATGGTACTCTATTAAATGTTCAGTGTTGTAAATATTGACTGCTCAAACATTGACTAGGGAAGCAAAAAATGATAAAACAGGAATCAAGCTATAATTGACAAGCTAAGAGTTATTAACATGAAATTGTTAGAACAAAAACCTTGGGTTGATAAAATCTTTATGTACATATTTGCAATATTTAACTCTCAACTAGGTTAAAAATCAAAATGCTGTTATTTATTTACATAGTTTAATATTGTTTACTCACTTGAATTATATAATTTGTTACATAATCAAATATTACATTTTAACCCAGGGATATATTTTATATTATTAATGTGTTTTATATTGCAATGTCAATTCAACTGGTCTGCGATCCAATAGGCTGTGCTAATTTGTATATTCTTTTAGTTTCTTATGTTATTAATGACGAATTTATGCCTATATATTTTTTTAATGTAATAATTTGTGTTATTGTTTAATAAATCTTCAGTACACTTCTTTTTGTTATTTAATTCCACCCTTCTTCCATATTTGTGTAACAAAAGCTTTATAAAAAAAGATAATAACTTATATGTATAGATTTGAATTGTAGATGGTGTTTGGTACTTTAGCCAAAGTTTGAACGATGTTAAAATATTGTAATTGATTATTTACTTCTTCAATCTCGTACATATTATTTGGTTCCACATAGAAAACTAATGCAGTTGCAGGTGAATTTTGATGTTCTCGTAAACTTATAACTGAAAAAAAAACTTATTAAACAAACATATAAGAATCTCCAAAGGTTTTAGTAATTTAAAAGTTATTGAGCGTCATGTAGATAGTACAGCAAAAGTTGTCATTAGTATAAGTAGTCATATACCTCAGACACAAAATAAGCAATAAATTGTCAAGTTGTGGAGACCTGTCTATGAAGAAGTTGTACTTCATCTTATCAAAAGATTGTCATCAAATAGAATTGATCCCATTTAATGTGGTTAACAAGTGTTTTAATACAAAATATTAGCAATGAAGTTCTAGCAAGTGCCAATGATAAAATATATAAATGAATGAATATTTTCACAGCCATATATTCTCTAGTATGCACCTACGATTAGCCAATGGTATTAATTCCCATGATGTGACGGGTGGCAAGTCCGTCGCCAATCGCATCCCAAATCTAATCCCAGGCAACGTTATGTTTTTTCAGAAAAACTGAATAAGTCAATTAGAGCACAATGCCCGAACCGGGAATAGAACCCGGGACATTAAAGTCGGACACCGACACCACTCAACCACAGATGTGACAAATGCCAATGAGGAATACTGTAAATTAAAAAAGTATTGATATATTTACCTCCAGCTGAAACACCAGTAATAATATTAGGCTGTTCCAATTTTTTGTAAGTTGTATTGCTAAAAGCTTTTGTTAAAGTTGAAGTGTTTATTTTCCTTACAATACACGATTGAACCTTCATATTAACTGATTGATATTCTGATATTGGCTTAATTGTTAAGACTAGTACATCAGTACTTTTGGTTATAAAACAATTTAGAAGTTCTATTAATCTACTACTTTGAAGTAAATTGTAATTTTTTATGGTGCATACATATTTGTTTGTAGATTTTATTTTAAGCAACCGTAGATTTTGTTCTGAAGTTACGTTAATGAGTTGAATAAAATCTGTTGACTGTGCGCTAATACAATGTGAGAGATATTGTCCTTCTAGTATAAATAACGAGTCTATTTTGTCCGGTACTTCCAAAGGTTTTAACCACTCTCTGTAATTATAAAAAAAATAATTGAATAATGTTATCACTAGCTAAATCTTAGTTTATAGGTTATGTTAACATACATATCAACAGTGTCTTCTGGTACATCATCCCAATCCTCGAAAGCAGAGCGAGAATCACAGTTTTCATTTATCTCTCCAAATACATTCATGGTTCAAATTAATGGCTGGATTAAAAAAAAACATAAAAAACGTTATGTTCCTACTATTATAAATTATTATTTATTGTTATTTATTTACTGCTTCCAAAATCCAATTTCTAAAAGTCATTATCAAATTATTTACAAACATTGTTGCCAGATTGTAAATGACAGAATTTGTATGGGTTATTTGCATTCAGTATAATTTTTAAAAGTGATACTTAGGTTAATAAATTGACAAAATTGCCATCTTTGGTGTCCATAGGTGTTGTGAATTTCAACAAATCTCAACAGATTATTTGCCTAACAGCTTAAGCCTTATAGTGAAATAAAAACCATTCGCTTATTAAATTTTATAATAAAAAAATATTCATTTATCAGCCTGTTGCAGCCCAGTGCTGGACGTAGGCCTCCACTAATTTATAGGGAGACTTTGCTCATAGCCACCACACTGGGCAGGTGGGTTATTGATCAAAGTGTATGTATGTTACGGTCTGTATTTTCGCCGACAGTCGCTGTTACAAGACTGGCGCTTTCACGCCTTTCACAATACTTACGGGCAGACATGGCATGGTGCTGTTCTACTCTGCCAAACACGATATGACTTTATAAAGATAATATTATTAGAAAAAATAATTACTCCCATTTTATCCATTTTTTAATCATTTTAGATATTTATTATCCACTGATATAATTGGGTTAAGAGGTAATAATGGGCAAATACTTACACAACCCACTTGCATAAACAATCGATGAAATCCGTTATTGAGTATCCTACCAAATAATTATTGAAAGCAAACTTTAGATTTTGAGTAACTACATGTGGAAAAATAAAAATATTTTTTGGCCTCAAAAAATCACATTGAAGTTTGGGGACAAAACAAGAAAAAAGTAGGTAGGTTTATCTTACGACCGAAACATGACACTCAAAAATGAGATTACGCTGGCGGAAATAGGTAAGGTAGTGAACCCGGGTACGTTGTTGGACAGCTTTATGCTATCAGGGGTCCTAGCTTTGAATATTCACCGATGAATTTGAAATTACTGTTGAATAAAATACTCGTCATTCACGGACACTAAAAACACATATTGTTAAGTTACACCATGGGTGCTATTTTTGAACATTCACCGATGATTTCGAAATTACCAATGATTAAGATTCTCGCCAATATCTGACACTGAATACGCAGTTCGTATCACATTTTTATATTGTTGGTAGACATGGTGTGAATTTCAAAATTACGTGTTTTAGTGACCGTGATTGACGAGTATTTTATCCATCGGTAATTTCGAAATCATCGGTAAATGTTCAAAAATAGCACCTCTGGTCTACCAACAACATGAAAACGTAATACAAAGTTCGTATTTAGCGTCAGTGATTGACGAGTATTTAATTCATCGGTGATTTCGAAATCATCGCTGAATCAAAAATAGCACCACAGTGGGCTTTATAGTAATGGCCCATTTAAATATACCTATGTTTGTCACCAACAGTAAATTACCATGCAGGGAGCTAAAAGTTGTTTGTTGTCTAATTTCGCTTGTTCAAAATTAATTTCAATGAATTACGTTGATGATTTATGTTACTTTAGGTTTACGTAGCTTCCTAATAGTATATTTTTAGAACACTTTAAAACAAAATCCCATACCTACTTATTTGCTCCATAGTCCAATATTCTGGAACAACATGTCTAAATACTGAGACATGTTTATTTAATATGCATTATGCCAGTTGTATAAAAATATTACTTTCTAGATATTATTATGTATTCACGTTCTGCAACTTTGTATGAAGCTGTCCATGTTCTAATTTTATATTAGATCTGCCATGCTCATGACTCCTCGAACCGGTCGCAACCAAACGGTTCAGGAGGCCTCATCACACATTGACGGATAGTGATATCAGATTACAATTTACATCGCCGTCACCGTCGATGAGGTCCCTATTTCGGCCACCACTACGTAACTAGCCCCGAAACGATGCCACGATTCCGCCTATAAATAATTTAAATCGCGACTTTTAATTTGAATAACATAAAAATATCGATATTTTTTTTATTAGGCCGTCACTAATTATTTGTGTCTACACCCAACATAGATATCTACCAACCTACCCAAATTAAAATTTAAATAGGTACCTAGGTATGTACCGCAAGAAGAAGAACTCAGAAAGGAAATTGTCATTACATTTTTAAATTGTCAAATGACAAATCCAGAATCCAGAATCTCAATAATTATAGCAGTGAAAGCATTTACGTTTTATTTTTTTTAATTGTAAAGAATTTTAAATGTAATAAACAAAGAAAAGTATACAAGTGGCTATAGTTATTATGATAGTTGATTTTTCTTTCTTTTTGTTCGAAAAAATTAAATAAACTAGTCATGTTAAAGGTATGTAAATTGTAAACTGTGATACTATCGCATCTTACACGGTTTCATTATTATAATTTATTTTTAGGACAAAGGACAAGTAACTTTTGAAGATAAATGGCCTAACATGCGCCCTATAGTTTTAAAACTACTGAAGCAAGAACCGGTTACTCAGATCGAGTGGCAAGATCTTTTTGGAGCAGTTCATTCAGTTTGCTTGTGGGACGAAAGAGGTCCATATAAATTGAAAGATGCCTTGCAACAGGACATTATGATGTACATTAAACAAGCTCAAGTCCGAGTTCTTGCCCAACGCGAAGATCAGGCGTTATTAAAGGCGTACATAGCAGAGTGGGGTAAATTTTTCACTCAATGCAATTATTTACCTACACCTTTTCGACAGTTAGAAAGTTCAATCAATAATATAAGTAAAGTGTCAACATCTAATTCCTCTAGTTCTCAGAAAAAGAACAACAATAATAATGTTGAGGACAGCTTAGTACGTAAGTTGATGTTGGATTCATGGAATCAGAGTATATTTGTGGACATTAAGCAAAGATTGCAAGATTCTGCTATGAAACTTGTACAAGCTGAACGCAATGGTGAATCATTTGACTCCCAGTTAGTAATTGGTGTTAGGGAGTCTTACGGTATGCCCTTTTTAATTAATATCATTGCTCATATCTTTTGAAATTAATCAAATTCTTGGGTTATCTATTACTATTACTAATCTTAGTCATAGTAGTTTATTTGACATTAAGTAAAATTGTCATTTACATATGATTTTTAAGCATCACTGAATATAATTTACCTCTTTGTGTATTTATTTTATTTAAAATTAAATATAATTATTAAATAAATTATAATATTAATATAGTTAATTTTTCATAAGTAAGTACTAAGTAAATGTTCATTAGCTGTTTTCTATGTTAACCTTTGTCTGCTGGGTTAGCAGTCTCTAATATATTGGCTGCATTTTGTTGATACCATTGATAAAATATTACACTTTTGTGAAACTTATATGGGGTTTTATCCTCTTACTCTGACAATTAGTAATTGCCAGTGCTTGTTTCTGTACCAAACTCAAGGAAAGGCTTAACACGATAAAGAGTAATTGACACCACCTATAGTGGTGATAGTGCATTGCAAACCTAAGGCCAGGGTGTTAGGTCTCAAGCATTAGTAAGTTTACTGGCTATCTTACCCTATTGACGGGAACACATCAATGGCAAACATTGACATTATAGCTTCAGGAATAGGTAAAGCAGTGGTATAAATCCTGGTGAGCTGTAGTGATACTCTATCACCTAGTCAGAGGTCATGATAGTAACTATAAGCTTATGCTTGCCTTTTATAAGCTATTTGGTAGAAAAGCAGATGGTCTATTCTGTAAATGAGTCATGACTACCTATGACAATAGTCTCGGCTATATTCTTAAACAACTGTTATCCCTCAATTATTGTTATAGACAGGTATTAGTAATTTATAATGAATAGAAACTAGTATTTTATAGCATCTTTATGTCACTATAAAACAACTGGTTTATTATTGTGTTTTTTACTTTACAGATCAAATTTTTATATTGCCTTATCATTTTCCTTTTAATAAAATGTAATAATGATTTTTTTCTTTTATTATTGTAGTTAATTTATGCTCAAACTCGATAGACAAGCTGCAAATATATAGAGAAAATTTTGAGGCTGCATATATGCTAGCAACCGAGGAGTTCTACAAACTAAAAGCAAATGAGCATTTATTGGCCAATGGTGTACAATCATACATGAGATATGCTGATCAACGTTTAAAAGAGGAAGAAGCTAGAGCCCACCGATATCTAGAACCAGGGAGCGGCAGTGTTGCTGCTTTAACTCAGTGTTGTGAGAAAGTTCTGATTGGAGAGCATTTGTCAACATTACTAGCAGAAAGTGCCTCTCTAATAAAGGCTGGGGAGACTGAAAAACTTCAACTCATGTTTCGTCTGTTGGATAGAGTTCCTGATGGTGTCACTCCTATTTTAAGAGATCTTGAAGCTCACATTGTGTCTGCCGGCCTTGCTGACATGGTTGCTTCTGCTGATATTATAACATCAGATTCAGAAAAATATGTTGAACGATTATTAGATTTGTTTAAAAGATTTAGTTCATTAGTTAAAGACGCTTTTATGGATGATCCTAGATTTTTAACAGCTAGAGACAAAGCTTATAAATGTGTCGTAAATGATACAACAGTTTTTAAATTAGAACTGCCATCTTCAGCTTTAAGTCGTGGTAGTAAAGGTACTGCACCAGAAAGTAAATGCCCTGAATTGCTTGCAAACTACTGTGATATGTTATTACGAAAGACACCCTTAAGTAAAAGGTTGACAAGTGAGCAAATAGAATTTAGATTAAAAGATGTTCTATTAGTCCTGAAATACATTGAGAACAAGGATGTATTTATGAGGTATCACAAGGCACATTTAACAAGAAGATTAATTTTAGATTCTAGTGCAGATTCTGAGAAAGAAGAAGACATGGTTGAATGGTTGCGTGAGGTAGGAATGCCTGCTGATTATGTCAATAAATTAGCACGAATGTTTCAAGATATTAAGGTTAGTGAAGATCTCAATACACAGTTCCGAGGTGAAACTACACGACATGATGCTATCAACATTAAAATACTTAATGCAGGAGCATGGGCCAGAGGGTCTGAGAGAGTTACAGTTAGTCTTCCTTTAGAGTTAGAGGATTACATACCAGAAGTTGAGGAATTTTATAAGAAAAAGCATTCAGGGAGGAAACTGCAATGGTATCATCATATGAGCAATGGAACCATTACATTTGCAAATTCTGTTGGTAGGTTTGATTTAGATGTGACAACATTTCAAATGGCAGTTTTATTTGCTTGGAATCAGAGACCAACTGACAAAGTAACTTATGAAAACTTAAGACTCGCTACAGAACTTCCTGACCCAGAGCTGCGAAGAACATTATGGTCGTTAGTTGCATTTCCAAAACTCAAAAGACAACTGTTGTGTTATGAACCTCTAGTTCAAAATCCGAAAGACTTTTCTGAAAATACTACATTTTGGATAAATCAAGAATTTGCTCTTGTTAAAAATGGAAAGCCTCAGCGAAGAGGAAAAATCAATTTAATTGGTAGACTCCAATTAAGTACTGAACGATCTCAGTTAGAGGACAACCACTCTATTGTCCAATTAAGGATATTGAGAACTCAAGAAGCCATCATAAAAATACTTAAAATGAGAAAACGCATTACCAATACAGCACTACAGGTATATTTTCATTTAGTACTTCACAATGTCCTTGCTTGTTTTTTAAATTAACATCTAGAAACTAGATTGATGTTAAGAATTATTTTTTTTATTTGAAATTGTACACTTATTAGGTGGTCCTATAAATTTGAATAGTATGTTTCTAAAGTCAATTATATTTCTATACTTGTTACCTGCTACACTGCTATTTTTCCTTTTTTAAATTGTTTTTTTCCATTACATTTAGGTTATGAAAGTTAATACGTACAAGACTTCACACTCGAGCATACATAGGATAGCCATTTCTTTGTTCACTATCATAAATAAAACACAAGTTGCCAGTTGGTATTATCTTCCTGAGTCTTAAAAAAATCACTACATTAAACACACACACACATTCACACACACAGATACATACGCACACACACAAAGTAACTCTGTAGTATTAGCTAAATTAAGTATTTTCCATGTGTTTGTTTTCATGTATAAGGTAATCAATAAACGGTATCCACATCACAGGCATTGCCTATAGTGGAGACTGGTAGTTAATCTATGCGAAGAAAATATATGTACTGTTTGAATTAAAAAAAAAACAAAGTATTCACAAATTAAATACTTGCAGAGATTAAGACATGGTAAATTTAAAATGTTTTATTTTTATTTATTCAAAGTATTACTTTTGCAGAGTGAATTGGTGGAGATTTTAAAGAACATGTTTTTGCCATCAAAGAAGATGATAAAAGAACAGTTAGAGTGGCTTATCGAGCACAAGTACATGCGCCGTGATGATGAAGACATCAACACTTTTATATACATGGCCTAACAAGGGCCGCTAATAAGCAATGATAAATAAATTATACTGTAATCAAAACCTAGTCTGTTTTATTAACAGCTAGCTGTTACCTGTAACTTTGTCCACGAGGGTCTTTAAGGTGGTCTTTAAGCAAATCAAACAAATAATACACAATTATATAAAAAAATATTTTTTCAAAAACAACTAAATAATAACTAAACGGCAAAAATATAATAAATACACATTTATTATATTTTTGCCGTTTAGTTATATTTGAGAAATCAATATAAAATTAAACTTTCATAAAGAAATAATTTGAAATTAAAAAATGTTTTAATCAACAAAATTAATAAGTTAGTTTATGAAAGTATTTTTTTTAAATAAAACTTTCATATACTTTTTTTCATTAAATTGCCGCAAATAGCTAAACTGAAAAAATAATCGTCACGCCTATATATCTTCGAAAGGGTAAGCAGAAGTACATATTAGTATCCACCCATGATAAGCCGACTATATTAGATCTCATGATGTGACGCGTGGCAAGTCTGTCGCCAATCGAGCATAAATCCAATCCCAGGCAACGTCTTTCAGAAAAACTGAAAAAACTCAGAACAAGTTGCCCGACCCGGGACATCACTACTACAGAGGCGAACAACGCACCTGTTACAATATATGATGTCCATAAGTTACAGTTGTCTTTATCAAGAGCGTCGGATTATTTGATGTTCTACCCACAAAAATCTCGATCGTTTGCGATGTCTTTCCATCAGGTAACTCATCTGCCTCCTTTCATTAAAAAGGTAATTAAAATCTCCCAAGTTAATAAAAATGTTCGTGTTTGATTTATGAGGAACCATTAGATTGTACGTTATTTGAATAATTTTTGTTCTCTCAAGTTGGTAACCCTAGGTAAAAATAGTCACTTGGATGTTATTTAAAGTTTAAGGAGGGGTATAGAAAAGCGTAACAATGCTTTACATGGGAGAAGGAGGATCTAAAGTCTTCAAATGTTGCATCACGTAATACTTGAATCCCCCATCGAAATGATGTAGGGAAATTAATCAATCAATACTCCTTTTATAGTGCAATTAAATTTTAATATTAATTCCTCGGCCATCCTGTAAAAATATTCTATAATTCACACTATTCATCGTTGGCACCTGGTAGAACTTCATTGTAAATATTTTGTGTTAAGCACTTGTACTGTTCCATTTTTAATTATTTAAACTTTCTGCCTACCGGTTTCGCTTTTTACAGCATCATAAGGGCAATATTACTAACAAATTAATGTTTGACACTTGACAGATTGAAATAAATGTGGAACAGTACAAGTGTTTAATACAAAATATTAATAAATATTCTAAATAATCGCCATCATGTCCTAAGCTAGTGATCCTTTCAAGTTTTCTTTCAAGACAGTTTCTCCCTGTCACAAGGAAATTGGCATGATGGTATTTATTATTTACAATGAAAGCCCAATATTAAATTTAATTTTTATATAAGATAATAGATATACATATAAAATATTGCGATATAATTAGTTCTTTCCTGGTTCAATAGTCTCTCCTCCTTGAATTTGTCCCCAACCAATTAACCTGAAATCAAAATAATCTGTGTAAGAAATTTTTTTATGTAACAAAATTTCATCACTATTAAGAGGTTACTATTAAATGTCGCTCTATACTTTGCACTTTCCTTTGTCTGCATGATGACTAGGCCATTGGTTAATTTAATTCGGGATAAACGGGTTACTATTTTCTCTTATTACTTGAAGACAACCAAATAGACCGAAACAAAATTTGATCCATGATAGATGCTATGGTGAGGAATACACCAAAGATGTTAATAATGCCTTGACAATCTAAGGCTTAGTGGTAAGTATAAACATAACTTAAACTTAAAATCTGGTCACAGTCATGAAAGGCGATTGTAAAAAAAGGGCTTACAATTGAATGCAAAGAAAACCAAAATTTGAAAGAGACGAAAACAGAACGGTTGTAAGAGTTGTGGTTGATGATGTAGTGCTGGAACAAGTGAATGAAATTGTATATCTTGGTAGTGCTTTTAGCAGGG